>JACYXH010000453.1:365000-370000 GCA_026745465.1 Lota lota
CCTCTCACTCCTCCTCTCCATCCTCCCCCTCCTCCTCCCTCCCTCCCTTACCTCCTCCCCCTCCCCTCCCTCCTCCAACCCCTCCCCATCCCTCCTCCTCCCTCTCCTCTTCCTATTAGCTCCATGCTATTAGCTCTGTCACGCGTTTAGCTCCATGCTATTAGCTCCATGCTATTAGCTCTGTCACGCGTTTAGCTCCATGCTATTAGCTCCATGCTATTAGCTCTGTCACACGTTTAGCTCCATGCTATTAGCTCCATGCTATTAGCTCTGTCACACGTTTAGCTCCATGCTATTAGCTCCATGCTATTAGCTCTGTCACACGTTTAGCTCCATGCTATTAGCTCCATGCTATTAGCTCTGTCACACGTTTAGCTTCATGCTATTAGCATCATGCTATTAGCTCTGTCACACGTTTAGCTTCATGCTATTAGCATCATGCTATTTGAAGGAGTAGGAGAGGAGTCAGAGAGGAGGTGTTTAGAAGACGGAGGAGAGAGGAGATGAAGGAAACAAGCAGCATCACATGGTTACCTGAGAGACGGTTACCAAGGCAACAAATAACTGACCTCTAATCATCCTATTGGGAGAGAGTCTAACAAGACAGGGAGGAGAGAAGAGGAGAGAGGAGAGAGACGAGAGGAAGAGTATACTGGTAGAGTATATTTATATATATATTCTCTACCAGGATATGTGTATATATATGTATATAGATATTCTCTACCAGGATATGTGTATATATATATATATATATATGTATATAGATATTCTCTACCAGGATATGTGTATATATATGTATATATATATTCTCTACCAGGATATGTGTATATATATATCTATGTATATAGATATTCTCTACCAGGATATGTGTATATATATGTATATAGATATTCTCTACCAGGATATGTGTATATATATGTATATAGATATTCTCTACCAGGATATGTGTATATATATGTATATAGATATTCTCTACCAGTATATGTGTATATATATGTATATAGATATTCTCTACCAGTATATGTGTATATATATGTATATAGATATTCTCTACCAGAATATGTGTATATATATGTATATAGATATTCTCTACCAGTATATGTGTATATATATGTATATAGATATTCTCTACCAGGATATGTGTATATATATGTATATAGATATTCTCTACCGGGATATGTGTATATATATGTATATATATATTCTCTACCAGAATATGTGTATATATATGTATATAGATATTCTCTACCGGGATATGTGTATATATATATGTATATATATATTCTCTACCAGTATATGTGTATATATATGTATATGATATTCTCTACCAGAATATGTGTATATATATGTATATGATATTCTCTACCAGAATATGTGTATATATATGTATATGATATTCTCTACCAGTATATGTGTATATATATGTATATGATATTCTCTACCAGAATATGTGTATATATATGTATATGATATTCTCTACCAGAATATGTGTATATATATGTATATGATATTCTCTACCAGAATATGTGTATATATATGTATATGATATTCTCTACCAGAATATGTGTATATATATGTATATGTAAAGTATGTTCAAATGTTACAGGTAGCTTATAGCTTATACTTTGTGTTCAGTTCAAATGTTTGTGTTCCCTGACTCAACTTGGTTTTACCACACACACACACACACACACACACACACACACACACACACACACACACACACACACACACACACACACACACACACACACACACACACACACACACACACACACACACACACACACACACACACACACACACACACCACAGGTTTGCCAAATGGAGCATTGTTCTTATCGTTCTCCTTCTTTGTCTTCCTGCTTTCACCACTGCCTTTACAGCTAACGGCTAGCGGCTAGCAGCTAGCGGCTAGCTGCTGTCCTTCATGTTCAGTAGAACCTCCAGGTCCTTCATGAACCACCAGGTCCTTCATGTTCAGTAGAACCGCCAGGTCCTTCATGTTCAGTAGAACCTCCAGGTCCTTCATGTTCAGTAGAACCGCCAGGTCCTTCATGTTCAGTAGAACCTCCAGGTCCTTCATGTTCAGTAGAACCTCCAGGTCCTTCATGTTCAGTAGAACCGCCAGGTCCTTCATGTTCAGTAGAACCTCCAGGTCCTTCATGTTCAGTAGAACCGCCAGGTCCTTCATGAACCACCAGGTCCTTCATGTTCAGTAGAACCTCCAAGTCCTTCATGTTCAGTAGAACCGCCAGGTCCTTCATGTTCAGTAGAACCTCCAGGTCCTTCATGTTCAGTAGAACCTCCAAGTCCTTCATGTTCAGTAGAACCTCCAGGTCCTTCATGTTCAGTAGAACCTCCAGGTCCTTCATGTTCAGTAGAACCTCCAGGTCCTTCATGTTCAGTAGAACCGCCAGGTCCTTCATGTTCAGTAGAACCTCCAGGTCCTTCATGTTCAGTAGAACCGCCAGGTCCTTCATGTTCAGTAGAACCTCCAGGTCCTTCATGTTCAGTAGAACCTCCAAGTCCTTCATGTTCAGTAGAACCTCCAGGTCCTTCATGTTCAGTAGAACCTCCAGGTCCTTCATGTTCAGTAGAACCTCCAGGTCCTTCATGTTCAGTAGAACCTCCAGGTCCTTCATGTTCAGTAGAACCGCCAGGTCCTTCATGTTCAGTAGAACCTCCAGGTCCTTCATGTTCAGTAGAACCTCCAGGTCCTTCATGAACCACCAGGTCCTTCATGTTCAGTAGAACCTCCAGGTCCTTCATGTTCAGTAGAACCTCCAGGTCCTTCATGTTCAGTAGAACCGCCAGGTCCTTCATGTTCAGTAGAACCGCCAGGTCCTTCATGTTCAGTAAAACCTCCAGGTCCTTCATGTTCAGTAGAACCTCCAGGTCCTTCATGAACCACCAGGTCCTTGATGTTCAGTAGAACCGCCAGGTCCTTCATGTTCAGTAGAACCGCCAGGTCCTTCATGTTCAGTAGAACCGCCAGGTCCTTCATGTTCTCCTGGTATTAAGTTTATTAAGTCACTTATTAATTAAAGTATAACTTAATAAGTGAAAGTATTTAGTTACTTGTTATTGATAATGTTATTATATGAAACTATAATAAGGTTATTCTAAATTATTTTATTAAAGTGTGTAAGACAGGGTTAGCAGACTTCTGACCGGAGACGTTATTTTAAGCTACGAGCTCGTTGAAATGTTACACATTACAACTTTAAGTTATAACAAATCGAGTATGTTAGTAATTCAGTTACGATACTGATGTATGATATGAAGTTATTTATTAAAATCACTCTAGTGTTTTGAGGAAAAGGCTGAGCTAATCTTTTAGTTTGAATTATAATGGGCGTGGCCAGATGTCGGCGACCGCGCCGCTCGCCCTCTCATTGGTCGCGCGGTTGATTATGCTAATGAGAGGGCGTGTCCCGGGCGGAGGCTGGGCGCTGTAGACTCGCAGCTCTCATTGTGTTTGGATTCCCCGGTAAAACACACCGGGAGGGAGCGGGACTTACCGGGACTAGCGGACCAGGAGCCGGAACATAATATTATTATAACATCCGGTCTGGAGGACGCTTCGAATGGAGGACATTAGATATAATTTAACAAATAAATAATATAGATATCGGCTCGGCGGACCGCTAGGTAAGAATGTGGTGTGTGTGTGTTCTCTCTCTCTCTCTCTCTCTCTCTCTCTCTCTCTCTCTCTCTCTCTCTCTCTCTCTCTCTCTCTCTCTCTCTCTCTCTCTCTCTCTCTCTCTCTCTCTCTCTCTCTCTCTCTCTCTCTCTCTCTCTCTCTCTCTCTCTCTCTCTTAATGTCGTGTTCTTCTGCTGTCAGTTAGAAAGCGATGCGCATGGTCACAGCGAGGGGTGTGTGTGAGTCTGGTCTGACTGATGCTGATGCTGATGCTGACCGGGGGCGTCACGCGTGTTTTCCCCCTGCGAATCCCGCGTGACGATACATGAACGGGTTCGAGCACGCGCTCAGTCCCCTGTGTTCCCCGCGGAACGTTCAGCTCTCCGGTGTCGAACCGGCGACCTTAGTCTGTAGTCCCTGCGGAGTTTATGGGACGTTTGATAAGGTGTCCGTTACCCCGGTAACCTGTCTGTGTTAAGACCACGAACTTTATGCCTGGAAACCGTTTCATTATGTGGACACACTCAAGCACACTCGCAAGCACGCACACACACGCACGCACACACACACACACACACACACACACACACACACACACACACACACACACACACACACACACACACACACACACACACACACACACATCGTTCATCTGTTAATGTGTGATTAGAGTAATTTGTGTTTCATGTAAAACAGGAAGTCCGACGTGACGACAAACCAAAACATATTTTACATAGAGGTCATGCATACGCTACAGTAGGACTAGGACTAGTCCCTCCTACAGTAGGACTAGTACTAGTACAGTAGGACTAGGACTAGTTCAGTAGGACTAGTACTAGTTCAGTAGGACTAGTCCCTCCTACAGTAGGACTAGTACTAGTACAGTAGGACTAGTACTAGTTCAGTAGGACTAGTACTAGTTCAGTAGGACTAGTCCCTCCTACAGTAGGACTAGTACTAGTACAGTAGGACTAGTACTAGTTCAGTAGGACTAGTACTAGTTCAGTAGGACTAGGACTAGTACAGTAGGACTAGGACTAGTACAGTAGGACTAGTTCAGTAGGACTAGTACTAGTACTAGTACAGTAGGACTAGGACTAGTTCAGTAGGACTAGTACTAGTACAGTAGGACTAGGACTAGTTCAGTAGGACTAGTACTAGTACTAGTACAGTAGGACTAGGACTAGTACAGTAGGACTAGGACTAGTCCCTCCTACAGTAGGACTAGGACTAGTACAGTAGGACTAGGACTAGTCCCTCCTACAGTAGGACTAGGACTAGTACAGTAGGACTAGGACTAGTTCAGTAGGACTAGTACTAGTACAGTAGGACTAGTTCAGTAGGACTAGGA
>JACYXH010000453.1:375000-380000 GCA_026745465.1 Lota lota
GGGCAGGGGGAAAGGGTGGGGGTCAAGCGTGGAGAGGTGTTTATGGGATGGTGGGGGCATGTGTGTGTGTGTGTGTGTGTGTGTGTGTGTGTGTGTGTGTGTGTGTGTGTGTGTGTGTGTGTGTGTGTGTGTGTGTGTGTGTGAGTGTGTGACATCCGGGGTGGGGGCATTTTTAAAAGTGTGTGTGTGTGTGCGAAGCGGGGTTTTCAAAACATATAGTCTTGGTTGTCGACATACATTGAAATCAAATAAAAGTGTGAAACAGGGGCTATCTTCAAAGGGGCAGGGGGAAAGGGTAGGGGTCAAGCGTGGAGATGTGTTTAGGGTTGGTGGGGGCATGTGTGTGTGTGTGTGTGTTGTGGTGAAGAGCTAATCAGTGATACAGATCATGAGTGCTACATTCAGCCTCTTACTTCTGAAGCCCCAAAAAGTAATTACATTTTTTATGATTTTGAGACACGCTATCATGAGGATAGACACGAAGCACACTTTGTGTCAGCTATGTCGTTTGAGGGCCAGAAGTGGTATGCTAGTGGTGTAGATTGTGTTGCAAAGTTTGTCAAGCGCTATAGAACAATACGATACAAATATCATACATTCATAGCACACAATGCATCTGGATTTGACAGCTACATCATGTTGGATTATTTCACCAAACAGGGTATTACGCCCTTACTGACCATGCGAGGCATTAGAGTTATCCTAATGATTGATAAGTCATACCAGCAGAGATGGATCGACTCGTTTAGCTTTCTCCCTATGAGTCTGGCTAAAACGCCGTCTGCTCTTGGTTTTGATGACGTGGTAAAAGGCTATTTTCCACATAAATTCAACACCAGGGAGCATGAGTTCTACATAGGTTCTTACCCTGATGCCTCGTATTATGGTTTTGACTCTATGACTTCTGATGATAAGGTTAAATTCATCACATGGTACAGAACAGTGTGTCACCGTACCTTCAACTTCCAGAAGGAGTTGCGTCGTTACGGGGTCAACGACGTGGTGATTCTGCGCAAAGCATGTGGAATCTACCGAGAGAGTTTCATGGCATGTGCAGAAGTTGATCCTTTTGCATACACCACTCTGGCATCAGCGTGTATGGCCGTATACAAAACATCGTTTTTACCAGAGAACACATTGGCATTGACATACGATGGCGTCTATGTGAAACAGCACAAGACGTACTCTAATGTATCCATACAGTGGCTAGAACATCTGTCCCATATCCATAAACTGGAGATTCATCATGCTCTCAATCAGGGTGAAGTTCAATATGGCCCCTTCTTCCTAGATGGATATGCCCCGAGCACACACACAGCCTATGAGTTTGCAGGATGTTTCTATCACGGCTGTGAACAATGTTACCAATCGGCTCATGTTAACCCTGTCACAAAGATCACCTATGGTGAGATGAGAAGGCAATTTACGTTTAAAGTCTCAGCCCTCAAAAGAGATCATGACTTAAGTGTTGTTGTCATCTGGGAATGTGAGTGGAGTAGACAGAAAAAAGATGATGCTGAGCTGCAGACATTTTTGTCGACTCTGAAGCTCCAGAGCAGGATCGATCCTCGTGATTCTCTCTATGGGGGGCGCACAAACGCCATCAAGTTGTACCACAAGATTGAACCTGGTGAGAAAATACGTTACTATGACTTCACATCACTCTACCCTACTGTGCAGGCCCGCTGTCCTTATCCTGTAGGGCATCCTGAAATCATCTTCAGAGATTTTGAGTCCATTGACAAATATTTTGGTATTGTTAAATGTACTGTGCTGCCCCCTAGAGGTCTATACCACCCTGTTTTACCATACAGATGCAACGGGAAGTTGATGTTCCCCCTCTGCCGCACATGTACAGACAATCTAAACCAGACTAGCGAATGCCATCACAGCTGTGATGAGAGGGCATTGACTGGCACGTGGGTGTCTTTCGAGCTGCAGAAGGCTGTTGAAAAGGGGTATCTGATAACACAGATGCACGAGGTGTGGCATTACCCTAAACAGTCGGATGATTTGTTTAAAGGCTATGTCAAAACGTTTCTAAAGTGTAAGCAGGAGGCTTCAGGATAACCCAGCACAGTGGACACTGAGGCGAAACGTCAGTTGTATGTGACAAACTACTATGCCAAGGAAGGCATTCAGTTAGATCCGGGCAACATGATCGTAAACAAAGCCATGCGTAGTTGTAACAAGCTAATTCTGAACAGTTTGTGGGGTCGCTTTTCGTTGCGCACAGATCTGCCGACATGTGAGTTAATTTCTGAGCCTGAAAGGTTTACCCAGCTAATGTTCAGCGACAGCTACCATGTCAGTCACTTTTGCTTCATCTCTGATGACATCGCTATGGTGCAGTGGAAACACAAAGATGCACGACTCTCTAGGGCTCGAGATGTTAACGTGGTTGTGGGGGCTGTGACTACAGCCCACGCTAGGCTTATGCTATACGATCTTCTAGAAAAACTGCAAGAGCGTGTCCTGTACTGTGACACAGACAGTATCATTTTTGTTTCTGGCAGGGGTGAAGCGGTGCCTCCTACAGGCCCATACCTGGGGGACTTGACAGATGAGCTAAACGATGGGGAAGTGTTTGACACTGAGCAGGAAGATTACATCACAGAGTATGTTTCTACAGGTCCTAAATGCTATGCCTACCACACACATCAGAACAAGACATCCATCAAATGCAAGGGTGTTACTTTAAATGCTAAAAATGCTGAAGTTGTCACCCAACAGACACTCACGAGTTTAGTACATGGTTTTGTGACACATCAGCCTATGGACAGAGAGCTTATCACCAAAGTAGATACCATACAGAGGGATAAGAAGAGGCTCCAGCTTAAAAACGCCACAGTGATGAAACGCCTTCGTGTGGTTTACAACAAGCGCAGGGTCTTTGATGATTATACCACACTTCCTTATGGCTACTAGACAGAAGAAGGTAGAGTGTGAAATGTTTGACCCCCGGCTTCAGCATCCATTCAGTATGGTGGTATCAGGTCCCTCAAACAGTGGAAAGACCTACTTTGTCAAAACCGTGATCGAAAACGCAGATCGGATATTTTCAGAAAAGATTGACCGTATAGTCTACATTTATTCATGTTGGCAACCTATGTATGATGAATTGTTAAAAATAAGGGCCATTCACTTTGTGGAGGGGATCCCCGCATCTCTATGCGATGATACACTCTTGCCTCCTCATATGAGAAATCTTCTCATTATTGATGACTTGATGAATGATGCTAGCAATAATTTAGAGGTTCAACATGTTTTTACCAAATATGTACACCATCGTAACCTAAGCTGTATGTATCTGGTACAGAATTTATTCATGCAAGGTAAAGCTAGTAGAACAATAAGTTTAAACACGAATTACATGGTATTGTTTAAAAACCCCCGTGACAAACATCAGATTTTGTTAATAGCTAGGCAGATGTTTCCTTGTAAGACAAAGTATTTTGTGGAGTCCTTTAACGATGCTACTTGTTTACCTTATGGCTATTTGTTAGTTGACTTTAAAGCCAAGACACCTGACCACATGAGGCTTAGAACAGCTATTTTATCGGACCGACAAGTTGTCTACACCCAGCCGTTAAAGTGATTAGCTATAAACAATGTCGTCACGCATAACCAGAAACAGTGACCGTCTGAAGCTGTTATATAAAGCACCGCCAGCTCTACGGAAAGTTATTCTACGTACAGCCAACGATGATTTTATCAAAGCTCTGTGTGAAATAGCTTTGAACATTTTACAAGGCCGGATACCGTTGTCCCCCCGTATGCACAAAAGACTGCAGAAACAAAAAAAGGACATCAGGCTGATGGCTAGTAAGAAGGTGTTGATCTCTAAAAAGAAAAGACTTATTAACCAGACCGGGGTTTTTTTGTTGCCATTGTTGAGTGTTGCAATACCCTTGATTACCAGCCTTTTCTCAAGAGGTGGTTAACCTCTCTTATGATTATGGAGCATGCTCAGAAGATGTATCTAGTTCCTCAGCATCAACTAGATGCCTTAAAGCATACCAGCCAGCGCGCTTCTGCTAGACAGACTGCTGAAAATGAATTGGATAAAGCTATGGAGACGGTGTTGAACACACCGGATGATGATCTGCATGAAAAAGCCAAAAAGTATGGGGCTGTTCTGCAACGTTATTTAGCAATGGTAAAACAAGGGGAACAGGAGAAAGGGGGTTTGACTCTATCACTGTCTGATGAGGGGGGAGGGGGTCATGCCGGCCATACAGAGGACCGTGTTGACGGAGATGGTGCTGAACATTAGCTGGGTAAACCTTTCAGGCTCAGAAATTAACTCACATGTCGGCAGATCTGTGCGCAACGAAAAGCGACCCCACAAACTGTTCAGAATTAGCTTGTTACAACTACGCATGGCTTTGTTTACGATCATGTTGCCCGGATCTAACTGAATGCCTTCCTTGGCATAGTAGTTTGTCACATACAACTGACGTTTCGCCTCAGTGTCCACTGTGCTGGGTTATCCTGAAGCCTCCTGCTTACACTTTAGAAACGTTTTGACATAGCCTTTAAACAAATCATCCGACTGTTTAGGGTAATGCCACACCTCGTGCATCTGTGTTATCAGATACCCCTTTTCAACAGCCTTCTGCAGCTCGAAAGACACCCACGTGCCAGTCAATGCCCTCTCATCACAGCTGTGATGGCATTCGCTAGTCTGGTTTAGATTGTCTGTACATGTGCGGCAGAGGGGGAACATCAACTTCCCGTTGCATCTGTATGGTAAAACAGGGTGGTATAGACCTCTAGGGGGCAGCACAGTACATTTAACAATACCAAAATATTTGTCAATGGACTCAAAATCTCTGAAGATGATTTCAGGATGCCCTACAGGATAAGGACAGCGGGCCTGCACAGTAGGGTAGAGTGATGTGAAGTCATAGTAACGTATTTTCTCACCAGGTTCAATCTTGTGGTACAACTTGATGGCGTTTGTGCGCCCCCCATAGAGAGAATCACGAGGATCGATC
>JACYXH010000453.1:387500-390000 GCA_026745465.1 Lota lota
GCCACTACCAGGTACCTGTCTGTCAACCTGTCTGTCTGCCTGTCTGTCTGCCTGTCTGTCTGCTTTTCGCCACCACCAGGTACCTGTCTGTCTACCTGTCTGTCTGTCTGCCTGTCTGTCGCCACTACCAGATACCTGTCTGTCTACTTGTCCCCACTACCAGGTACCTGTCTGTCTACCTGTCTGTCTACCTGTCTGTCTACCTGTCGCCACTACCAGGTACCTGTCTGTCTGTCTACCTGTCTGTCTACCTGTCGCTACTACCAGGTACCTGTCGGTTTGAGAGAGAGATGAGGTGTAAACTTGGCAATTTTATCGACCATCTTATCTATCCTCCTCCTCCTCCTCCTCTCTTCTCCTCTCCTCTCCTCTCCTCTCCTCTCCTCTCCTCTCCTCTCCTCTCCTCTCCTCTCCTCTCCTCTCCCCTCCCCTCCTCTCCTCCTCTCCTCTCCTCCTCTCCTCTCCTCTAGATGAGCAGTCTTCAGCAGGTGGGGGAGGATGTCCCAGGTCAGGCCAGGTGTCCGTTTGAGTCGGGCCAATCTAACGTGGGTCTGTTCTCTGGTCAGTACACACACCCACCCACTCACTCACACACCCACACACACACACACACGCACGCACACCCACACACACGCACACTCACACACCCACACACACCCACTCACACACCCACTCACACACCCACACACACACCCACACTCACACGCACGCACACACACACCCACACGCACACTCACACACCCACACACACGCACACTCACACACCCACACACACCCACTCACACACCCACTCACACACCCACACACCCACTCACACACCCATACACACACCCACACACACACTCACACGCACGCACACACACAAATCCACACACCCACTCACACACCCACTCACTCACACACCCACACACACACACACCCACACTCACACGCACGCACACACACACACACCCACACGCACACTCACACACCCACACACACGCACACTCACACACCCACACACACCCACTCACACACTCACACACCCATACACACACCCACGCACACACACACCCACATGCTCTGCTTGAAGAACGTCAGAATAGTGATGATAGTTAACATTAAGGATCATAATATTCTGATGATGAAGATGAAGATGGTGATGGTGATTGGGATGGGATTGATGATGATGATGATGGTATCCAAGGTGGAGATTTCTACTCGGCCACCATGACAGACTTCCTGGCGAGTGATGCTGTGATCTACCGTAGTCTTGGCGACGGGCGGCCTGTCCTCAGGACCGTAAAGTACGACTCCAAGTGGCTCCGTGGTGCGTTCCCTAAACACCACCCAAACACCACCCAAACACCACCTAAACACCGCCTAAACACCACCCAAACACCGCCTAAACACCACCCAAACACCACCTAAACACCACCCAAACACCACCCAAACACCACCTAAACACCACCCAAACACCACCCAAACACCACCCAAACATCACCCAAACAGCACACCATCTAAACACCACCTAAACACCACCCAAACACCCCCTAAATACCACCCAAACACCACACCACCTAAACACCACCTAAATACCTAAGTTCACTTAACACACCTTCATAAAGCTAACACCACTGTAGTAGCAGTAAGACCAGTCAACACCACCTAAACACCACCTTGATCCGCTCTCTGAGTATCTGTGTGTCTCCCAGAGCCCAGGTTCCTCCATGCTATTGACTACGGGAGCTACGTGTATTTCTTCTTCAGCGAGATCTCTGTGGAGTACACCGCGCTGGGCAAGGTACTACAACACCTTTACTAGTACTACTAGTAGCTACCCAGTACTATTATATACTAGTGTATAAACTACTAGTCGGTGTAGTGTATATGTAAATATGTGTGTGTGTGCGTATGAATTAAGGTGTAGTAACCCTGTATGTCCTCTAGGTGGTGTTTTAGGGTGTAGTAACCATGTACGTCCTCTAGGTGGTGTTTTAGGGTGTAGTAACCATGTATGTCCTCTAGGTGGTGTTTTAGGGTGTAGTAACCCTGTACGTCCTCTAGGTGGTGTTTTAGGGTGTAGTAACCCTGTATGTCCTCTAGGTGGTGTTTTAGGGTGTAGTAACCCTGTACGTCCTCTAGGTGGTGTTTTAGGGTGTAGTAACCCTGTATGTCCTCTAGGTGGTGTTTTAGGGTGTAGTAACCCTGTACGTCCTCTAGGTGGTGTTTTAGGGTGTAGTAACCCTGTATGTCCTCTAGGTGGTGTTGTAGGGTGTAGTAACCCTGTACGTCCTCTAGGTGGTGTTTTAGGGTGTAATAACCCTGTACGTCCTCTAGGTGGTGTTTTCCCGCGTGGCGAGGGTCTGTAAGAACGATAATGGAGGATCACCCAGAGTCCTGGAGAAATACTGGACCTCCTTTCTTAAGGTCTGTCTGTCTACCTGTCTGTCTG
Source organism: Lota lota (assembly GCA_026745465.1). Classification (NCBI taxonomy): domain Eukaryota; kingdom Metazoa; phylum Chordata; class Actinopteri; order Gadiformes; family Lotidae; genus Lota; species Lota lota. The sequence goes on from JACYXH010000453.1 coordinate 389,935, forward strand.
CCTGCCTGTCTGTCTGTCTACCTGTCTACCTGTCTGCCTGTCTGTCTGCCTGTCTGTCTGTCTGCC
>JACYXH010000453.1:392500-397500 GCA_026745465.1 Lota lota
CAGAGCAACAGGTACACTATAGTACTAACCTGTATACTGTTCACTACACAGAGCAACAGGTACACTATAGTACTAACCTACATACTGTATACTGTATACTGTTCACTACACAGAGTAACAGGTACACTATAGTACTAACCTGTATACTGTTCACTACACAGAGCAACAGGTACACTATAGTACTAACCTGTATACTGTTCACTACACAGAGCAACAGGTACACTATAGTACTAACCTACATACTGTATACTGTATACTGTTCACTACACAGAGCAACAGGTACACTATAGTACTAACCTGTATACTGTTCACTACACAGAGCAACAGGTACACTATAGTACTAACCTGTATACTGTTCACTACACAGAGCAACAGGTACACTATAGTACTAACCTGTATACTGTTCACTACACAGAGCAACAGGTACACTATAGTACTAACCTGTATACTGTTCACTACACAGAGCAACAGGTACACTATAGTACTAACCTGTATACTGTTCACTACACAGAGCAACAGGTACACTATAGTACTAACCTGTATACTGTTCACTACACAGAGCAACAGGTACACTATAGTACTAACCTGTATACTGTTCACTACACAGAGCAACAGGTACACTATAGTACTAACCTGTATACTGTTCACTACACAGAGCAACAGGTACACTATAGTACTAACCTGTATACTGTTCACTACACAGAGCAACAGGTACACTATAGTACTAACCTGTATACTGTTCACTACACAGAGCAACAGGTACACTATAGTACTAACCTGTATACTGTTCACTACACAGAGCAACAGGTACACTATAGTACTAACCTGTATACTGTTCACTACACAGAGCAACAGGTACACTATAGTACTAACCTGTATACTGTTCACTACACAGAGCAACAGGTACACTATAGTACTAACCTGTATACTGTTCACTACACAGAGCAACAGGTACACTATAGTACTAACCTACATACTGTATACTGTATACTGTTCACTACACAGAGCAACAGGTACACTATAGTACTAACCTACATACTGTATACTGTATACTGTTCACTACACAGAGCAACAGGTACACTATAGTACTAACCTACATACTGTATACTGTATACTGTTCACTACACAGAGCAACAGGTACACTATAGTACTAACCTACATACTGTATACTGTATACTGTTCACTACACAGAGCAACAGGTACACTATAGTACTAACCTGTATACTGTTCACTACACAGAGCAACAGGTACACTATAGTACTAACCTGTATACTGTTCACTACACAGAGCAACAGGTACACTATAGTACTAACCTACATACTGTATACTGTATACTGTTCACTACACAGAGCAACAGGTACACTATAGTACTAACCTACATACTGTATACTGTATACTGTTCACTACACAGAGCAACAGGTACACTATAGTACTAACCTGTATACTGTATACTGTATACTGTTCATTACACAGAGCAACAGGTACACTATAGTACTAACCTGTATACTGTTCACTACACAGAGCAACAGGTACACTATAGTACTAACCTGTATACTGTTCACTACACAGAGCAACAGGTACACTATAGTACTAACCTACATACTGTATACTGTATACTGTTCACTACACAGAGCAACAGGTACACTATAGTACTAACCTACATACTGTATACTGTATACTGTTCACTACACAGAGCAACAGGTACACTATAGTACTAACCTACATACTGTATACTGTATACTGTTCACTACACAGAGCAACAGGTACACTATAGTACTAACCTGTATACTGTTCACTACACAGAGCAACAGGTACACTATAGTACTAACCTACATACTGTATACTGTATACTGTTCACTACACAGAGCAACAGGTACACTATAGTACTAACCTGTATACTGTTCACTACACAGAGCAACAGGTACACTATAGTACTAACCTGTATACTGTTAACTACACAGAGCAACAGGTACACTATAGTACTAACCTACATACTGTATACTGTATACTGTTCACTACACAGAGCAACAGGTACACTATAGTACTAACCTGTATACTGTTCACTACACAGAGCAACAGGTACACTATAGTACTAACCTACATACTGTATACTGTATACTGTTCACTACACAGAGCAACAGGTACACTATAGTACTAACCTACATACTGTATACTGTATACTGTTCACTACACAGAGCAACAGGTACACTATAGTACTAACCTGTATACTGTTCACTACACAGAGCAACAGGTACACTATAGTACTAACCTACATACTGTATACTGTATACTGTTCACTACACAGAGCAACAGGTACACTATAGTACTAACCTACATACTGTATACTGTATACTGTTCACTACACAGAGCAACAGGTACACTATAGTACTAACCTGTATACTGTTCACTACACAGAGCAACAGGTACACTATAGTACTAACCTACATACTGTATACTGTATACTGTTCACTACACAGAGTAACAGGTACACTATAGTACTAACCTGTATACTGTTCACTACACAGAGCAACAGGTACACTATAGTACTAACCTGTATACTGTTCACTACACAGAGCAACAGGTACACTATAGTACTAACCTACATACTGTATACTGTATACTGTTCACTACACAGAGCAACAGGTACACTATAGTACTAACCTGTATACTGTTCACTACACAGAGCAACAGGTACACTATAGTACTAACCTGTATACTGTTCACTACACAGAGCAACAGGTACACTATAGTACTAACCTGTATACTGTTCACTACACAGAGCAACAGGTACACTATAGTACTAACCTGTATACTGTTCACTACACAGAGCAACAGGTACACTATAGTACTAACCTGTATACTGTTCACTACACAGAGCAACAGGTACACTATAGTACTAACCTGTATACTGTTCACTACACAGAGCAACAGGTACACTATAGTACTAACCTGTATACTGTTCACTACACAGAGCAACAGGTACACTATAGTACTAACCTGTATACTGTTCACTACACAGAGCAACAGGTACACTATAGTACTAACCTGTATACTGTTCACTACACAGAGCAACAGGTACACTATAGTACTAACCTGTATACTGTTCACTACACAGAGCAACAGGTACACTATAGTACTAACCTGTATACTGTTCACTACACAGAGCACCAGGTAACACTATAGTACTAACCTGTATACTGTTCACGTACACAGATGCAACAGGTACACTATAGTACTAACCTGTATACTGTTCACGTACACAGAGCAACAGGGTACACTATAGTACTAACCTGTATACTGTTCACTACACAGAGCAACAGGTACACTATAGTACTAACCTGTATACTGTTCACTTACACAGAGCAATCAGGTACACTATAGTACTAACCTGTATACTGTTCACTTACACAGAGCAACAGGTACACTATAGTACTAACCTGTATACTGGTATCACGACACAGAGTTAGACAGGTACACTGATAGTACTAAACCTGTTATACTGTTCACTTACAACAGAGCAACAGGTACACTATAGTTCTAACCTGTAATACTGTTCACTACACAGAGGCAACAAGGTACACTTAGTACTTAACTCAGTATTACTGTGGTTCACTGGTACATCAGGAGCACCAGGTACACGTAGTAGTACTAAACTACTGTATTACTGATTCACTACACAGAGCCAACATGTACACTTATAGTACTACCTGTATACTGTTCACTACACAGAGCACAAGGTACACTATAGTACTAACCTACATACTGTATACTGTATACTGTTCACTACACAGAGCAACAGGTACACTATAGTACTAACCTGTATACTGTTCACTACACAGAGCAACAGGTACACTATAGTACTAACCTACATACATGTATACTGTATACTGTTCACTACACAGAGCAACAGGTACACTATAGTACTAACCTGTATACTGTTCACTACACAGAGCAACAGGTACACTATAGTACTAACCTACATACTGTATACTGTATACTGTTCACTACACAGAGCAAACAGGTACACTATAGTACTAACCTGTATACTGTTCACTACACAGAGCAACAGGTACACTTATAGTACTAACTCATACTGTATACTGTATACTGTTCACTACACAGAGCAACAGGTACACTATAGTACTAACCTGTATACTGTTCACTACACAGAGCAACAGGTACACTATAGTACTAACTTACATACTGTATACTGTATACTGTTCACTACACAGAGCAACAGGTACCACTATAGTACTAACCTGTATACTGTTCACTACACAGAGCAACAGGTACACTATAGTACTAACCTGTATACTGTTCACTACACAGAGCAACAGGTACACTATAGTACTAACCTGTATACTGTTCACTACACAGAGCAACAGGTACACTATAGTACTAACCTGTATACTGTTCACTACACAGAGCAACAGGTACACTATAGTACTAACCTGTATACTGTTCACTACACAGAGCAACAGGTACACTATAGTACTAACCTACATACTGTATACTGTATACTGTTCACTACACAGAGCAACAGGTACACTATAGTACTAACCTACATACTGTATACTGTATACTGTTCACTACACAGAGCAACAGGTACAGTATAGTACTAACCTGTATACTGTTCACTACACAGAGCAACAGGTACACTATAGTACTAACCTGTATACTGTTCACTACACAGAGCAACAGGTACACTATAGTACTAACCTACATACTGTATACTGTATACTGTTCACTACACAGAGCAACAGGTACACTATAGTACTAACCTGTATACTGTTCACTACACAGAGCAACAGGTACACTATAGTACTAACCTACATACTGTATACTGTATACTGTTCACTACACAGAGCAACAGGTACAGTATAGTACTAACCTGTATACTGTTCACTACACAGAGCAACAGGTACACTATAGTACTAACCTGTATACTGTTCACTACACAGAGCAACAGGTACACTATAGTACTAACCTACATACTGTAT
>JACYXH010000453.1:400000-415000 GCA_026745465.1 Lota lota
ACACACACATACACCCTGCTACACTTCCACCAGCAGGTACACACACACACACACACCCTGCTACACCTCCACTAGCAGGTACACACACACACACACACCCTGCTACACCTCCACCAGCAGGTACACACACCCTGCTACACCTCCACCAGCAGGTACACACACCCTGCTACACCTCCACCAGCAGGTACACACACCCTGCTACACCTCCACCAGCAGGTACACACACCCTGCTACACCTCCACCAGCAGGTACACACACCCTGCTACACCTCCACCAGCAGGTACACACACCCTGCTACACCTCCACCAGCAGGTACACACACCCTGCTACACCTCCACCAGCAGGTACACACACACACACCCTGCTACACCTCCACCAGCAGGTACACACACCCTGCTACACCTCCAGCAGCAGGTACACACACACACCCTGCTACACCTCCACCAGCAGGTACACACACACACCCTGCTACACCTCCACCAGCAGGTACACACACCCTGCTACACCTCCACCAGCAGGTACACACACACACCCTGCTACACCTCCACCAGCAGGTACACACACCCTGCTACACCTCCACCAGCAGGTACACACACCCTGCTACACCTCCACCAGCAGGTACACACACACACCCTGCTACACCTCCACCAGCAGGTACACACACTCTGCTACACCTCCACCAGCAGGTACACACACCCTGCTACACCTCCACCAGCAGGTACACACCCTGCTACACCTCCACCAGCAGGTACACACCCTGCTACACCTCCACCAGCAGGTACACACCCTGCTACACCTCCACCAGCAGGTACACACACCCTGCTACACCTCCACCAGCAGGTACACACACCCTGCTACACCTCCACCAGCAGGTACACACACACACCCTGCTACACCTCCACCAGCAGGTACACACCCTGCTACACCTCCACCAGCAGGTACACACACCCTGCTACACCTCCACCAGCAGGTACACACACCCTGCTACACCTCCACCAGCAGGTACACACACCCTGCTACACCTCCACCAGCAGGTACACACACTCAGTACAGGTGTGTGCTGCAGGTCTCGGCTGACGCAGGTGGTGGTGGATCCCTGGGCCGGACCAGCTAAGGACCGGGTGGTTCTGTTCCTGGGGTCAGATGACGGGCGGGTCCTCAAGGTTCTGGTCAGCACCCAGCAGCCTGAAGACCTCCACCCTGATGACACCCACACCACCCAACTACTGGAGGAGATCCACGTTTACAACCCTGACAAGTACTGCTCTAATTATATAATCTAATATAGATATTAGATATGTTATAACATATATATAATACCATAGATATCATATATTTAATAGTATATATATAACATATAATATATAATATATATAATATATAATTTATTATATATAATAGATATTGTTGTATATGTACTCTATTCTAATATCTATTCTCTATGATATAACATGGTGCATGATGTCATGTCTCTGCAGGTGTGACCCTGCAGGTGAGACCCTTCAGACCCAGAACCCTCCTGCTCGTGGGTCCAGCAGGAGGGTTCTGGGTCTGAAGCTGGACCGGCTCCACCAGGGTCTGCTGGTGGCTTTCAGTAGCTGCCTCATCAGAGTCCCCCTCAGCCGCTGTACTCAGCATGGAGCCTGTAGGAGGTACGTACCCTAGCACTTACTAGTACTCACTAGCACTTACTAGTACTCACTAGTACTCACTAGCACTTACTAGTACTCACTAGTACTTACTAGTACTCACCATGGAGCCTGTAGGAGGTACGTACCCTAGCACTCACTAGCACTTACTAGTACTCACTAGTACTCACTAGCACTTACTAGTACTCACTAGTACTTACTAGTACTCACCATGGAGCCTGTAGGAGGTACGTACCCTAGCACTTACTAGTACTCACTAGCACTTACTAGTACTCACTAGTACTCACTAGCACTCACTAGCACTTACTAGTACTCACTAGTACTCACTAGTACTCACTAGTACTCAGCATGGAGCCTGTAGGAGGTACGTACCCTAGCACTCACTAGCACTTACTAGTACTCACTAGTACTCACTAGTACTCAGTAGTACTCACTAGTACTCAGCATGGAGCCTGTAGGAGGTACGTTCCCTAGCACTCACTAGCACTTACTAGTACTCACTAGTACTCACTAGTACTCACTGGTACTCACTAGCACTTACTAGTACTCACTAGTACTCACTAACACTCACTAGTACTCAGCATGGAGCCTGTAGGAGGTACGTTCCCTAGCACTCACTAGCACTTACTAGTACTCACTAGTACTCACTAGTACTCACTAGCACTTACTAGTACTCAGCATGGAGCCTGTAGGAGGTACGTTCCCTAGCACTCACTAGCACTTACTAGTACTCACTAGTACTCACTAGTACTCAGTAGTATTTACTAGTACTCACTAGTACTCACTAGTACTCAGCATGGAGCCTGTAGGACGTACGTACCCTAGTACTCACTAGTACTCACTAGTACTCACTAGTACTTACTAGCACTCACTAGTACTCAGTAGTACATGTACTAGTACTCTCTGTCTCTACCTGTCTGTCTCTCAGGGCCTGTCTATCTTCTCGTGACCCATACTGCATCTGGCTGAGGACAGGAAGTTGTGTCGACATGGCGCCGGGTTTCAAGTATGTGTCACTTCCTCTTCCTGTACCATCGTCGGCTGAGCGACGATGGTACAGGAAGTAGAATTCAGCTTTAGAGGGATGCTCAGTTCATCTGCTGAGCGAGACCGTAGACACTTCCTCTTCCTGTACCATCGTCTGCTGAGCGAGACCGTAGACACTTCCTCTTCCTGTACCATCGTCTGCTGAGCGACGATGGTACAGGAAGTAGAATTCAGCTTTAGAGGGATGCTCAGGTCTTTGCCGCAAATACAGTTTAGTGCACATGGAGTGGTGAATATGAGTCACATGGAGTGGTGAATATGAGTCACATGGAGTGGTGAATATGAGTCACATGGAGTGGTGAATAGGAGTCCCATGGAGTGGTGAATAGGAGTCCCATGGAGTGGTGAAGTGGGCGGAGCTGATAATTGCTGATAAGTAAAAGCTCATCCAATGTGAGTTCTTTATTTTCAAGATAACAAATCACTTTCATTACATCCAATCACGGCAAACATTTGTTTGTGGTAATGATTGATCTAGGAGAGTCACGTACATTGAACCTGTACATTGTGTGTGTGTGTGTGTGTGTGTGTGTGTGTGTGTGTGTTTGTGTGTGGGTGTGTGTGTGTGTGTGCCAGCTAGCTAGATAGTGTGTGTGTGTGTGGGTGTGTGCTTCCTAATTGTGCTACCTAATTGGCCCTAATTGGCCCCCAGGGCCAATTAGCTACTCTGGTTACCTGTAACCTTAGCAACAAGAGAGAGAGGATGGAATGTCTTGTTAGCTTGGACTGGTGATTACTCTCTCTCTCTCTCTCTGTCTTTCTCTGTCTCTGTCTCTCTTTCTCTCTGTCTCCCTCCTTCTCTCCTTCTCTCCCTCTCTCTCTCTGTATGGCTGTCTGTCTGTCTGTCTGTCTGTCTGTCTGTCTGTCTGTCTGTCTGTCTCTCTCTCTCTCTGTCTCTCTCTGTCTGTCTGTCTGTCTCTCTCTCTCTCTCTCTCTCTCTCTCTCTCTCTCTCTCTCTCTCTCTCTCTCTCTCTCTCTCTCTCTCTCTCTCTCTCTCTCTCTCTCTCTCTCTCTAGGTCAGGCTTTGAGCAGGATATTGACGGGGACCACTCCCTCTACTCTGATGGTTGTCATGGTAAGCACACACACACATGCGCGCACGCGCACACACAGAATCGAATCTATTTACAGTATTCGTGTTGTGTTTAGGTCGTTTTTGTGTGTTTGTATGTATGTGTGTGTGTCCATGTGTGTGTGTGTGTGTGTGTGTGTGTGAGTGTGCATGTGTGTGTGTGTGTGCATGTGTGTGTGTGTGTGTCCAGCAGGAGCTTCCTCCACCACAAGGAGCCAGGACTCTGGAGGAGACTCCATCTACGGTAGTTCACCATGGAAACATATTCATCACTACTATCACAACCACCACTATCATCACCATCATCATCATCATCACCATCATCATCATCATCATCATCATCAAGGTGAAATGTCTCACTTTATTCTCTCTCTCTCTGTCCATCTTTCTCTCTCTCTCTCTCTCTCTCTCTCTCTCTCTCTCTCTCTCTCTCTCTCTCTCTCTCTCTCTCTCTCTCTCTCTCTCTCTCTCTCTCTCTCTCTCTCTCTCTCTCTCTCTCTCTCTCTCTCTCTCTCTCTAGGGGTGCATGGAGACCAGGACCAGGACGGTCTTCAGGGTCTGAGTGTCCCCTTCTCTCTGCTCATCACTTGTGTCCTCCTTGCCTTCCTATTGGGTACCGTTCTGTCTGGTTCTCTGGTGTCATGTTACTGTCACCGTGGCTCCTCCCAGGGGGCGGAGCTAGCGCCTGGGAAGGAGCCCCAGATGCCCCTCCCCCACGCCATGTCTCTCCGCTCATTGGCCAAGCTCAGTGGGTTGCTTGACCAACCACAGGTGAGTAGAACCATGACGTCAGCCACTAGTATAGAAACATGCTCAAATGAACACTAGCTAGCTAGCGAGCTAGCGCCCAGTCTCCAGTAAACGTGATTGGTCAATCAAGGAACATCGGTTCCTTGGAGGAAGGTTGTGGATGAAACCGTATGTTCAGTTGGTTGTGCCACTGGACTGCAGGCTCATGTTTTATTTGCTCTGTCGTATCGTCTGGCCCGCTCAGACCGGTTCCAGCTAATGTGGGGCGTGTCTGACACGATGACTCAGAGCAGAGAACCAAGATGGATGCTGCTTATGTTTCACATGCTCTGTTGCTGTGATTCGTTGTTGGTCTGTCCAATTGCGTCCAGAGGCATTTTGGTGTCGTTGATAGCGCCTCTTTGAAATGGAAAATGAAGGAGAGTTTCCAGACTCATACGCATGATGTCAGGCTAACACTAACGAGGATGTGTCCTATGTCCTATCCCAGTCTCCTAGAGATGACTCCTAGCTAAGGAGCATCTTAAACACCTCCTGTCTCTCCTCAGGAGGAGAAGCTGGCCGGCTCCTGTCCTCAGATGTACGCCTCCTTGATACCCAGAGGAGAACCACTCCTCTCCTCCTCTCAGCTCCCCCCCTCCCCTCAGCACCTCCCCTCCTCTCAGCTCCTCCCCTCCTCTCAGACTCTCTCCTCCTCTCAGCTCCTCCTCTCCTCCACCCAGCTCCTCCCCCTGGGAGACCCTGACCTCCAGCAGGTAACTCCTCACTACTCCACACATTGCTGTCATGTTCTCAGGGTCATCACTGATCAGTTGATTAATTATTGATATGTGATCAGGACGATGGAGAACTCTATGCCCCCCAGCTGTCAATCAAAGGGGACCTCCCCCTCCAGAGGGAGGAGGACCACACCCCCAAAGCTCCACCTCCTCATCCCGACCAACCGCTGCTCTCCATCCTCCATCACCATGGCAACGCCCTGACCAACAACTCCTCCTTCTCCTCCTTGGACCTCCCCCAGGAGAGGAAGAGGTCTGGCCCAGGAGGAGCAAGAGCTGGGGAGCAGGAGGAGTCTGCTCTAGACGAGCTCCTCAAACACATCCAGGAGGTGAGTGCCTCCGGCCAGGGAGGCATCAAGGTCCTCACCTCCTCCTCCTCCTCCTCCTCCTCTTCCTCCTCCCTCCTCTACCCGGGACACACCTCCTTCTCCTCTGGAACCCACCATCACCATAGCAACCACCAGATCAACAGCCACAACACGCGCTCCCACCACTACAACCGGAGCAACCATCACCATAGCAACAGTAGCCATGGCAACAGGACTGTGGAGTCTGGTCCTCATAGCGCCTCCTCCTCCCTGGTCCAACCATGGGCCGCGGGCGTCATGGTAACCTCCCACCACTCCCAGAGACACGGCCTCATCAAGATGGGCAGCGGGGGAGGGGCCGTGACCAGACCCGCCCACTTCCTGGCGCGCATGAACACCAACAGCAGCAGCAACGGCCCCGCTAGCGCCGCTGCGCACGCCAACGCTAGTGTTGAGGGCAGCAGGTTAGCGGCTAGCACTAGCCTGACGCGGCAGCACAGCTACAGCGACGGGCCGCAAGGACCGCGGGCGTCTGCCGTCCGCAGGACGTTGTCCCCGAAACCCCTCACACTCCCCAACACCACCGCTACCCCACCTAGCACCGCTACCCCACCTAGCACCGCTACACCACCTAGCACCGCTACACCACCTAGCACCGCTACCCCACCTAGCACCGCTACACCACCTAGCACCGCTACCCCACCTAGCACCGCTACACCACCTAGCACCACTACACCACCTAGCACCGCTACACCACCTAGCACCGCTACCCCACCTAGCACCGCTACACCACCTAGCACCGCTACACCACCTAGCACCGCTACACCACCTAGCACCGCTACCCCACCTAGCACCGCTACACCACCTAGCACCGCTACCCCACCTAGCACCGCTACACCACCTAGCACCGCTACCCCACCTAGCACCGCTACACCACCTAGCACCGCTACCCCACCTAGCACCGCTACCCCACCTAGCACCGCTACACCACCTAGCACCGCTACCCCACCTAGCACCGCTACACCACCTAGCACCGCTACACCACCTAGCACCGCTACCCCACCTAGCACCGCTACACCACCTAGCACCGCTACACCACCTAGCACCGCTACACCACCTAGCACCGCTACCCCACCTAGCACCGCTACACCACCTAGCACCGCTACCCCACCTAGCACCGCTACCCCACCTAGCACCGCTACACCACCTAGCACCGCTACACCAACTAGCACCGCTACACCACCTAGCTCTGCTACACCACCTAGCACCGCTACACCACCTAGCTCTGCTACACCACCTAGCACCGCTACACCACCTAGCACCGCTACACCACCTAGCACCGCTACCCCACCTAGCACCGCTACACCACCTAGCACCGCTACCCCACCTAGCACCGCTACCCCACCTAGCACCGCTACCCCACCTAGCACCGCTACACCACCTAGCACCGCTACACCACCTAGCACCGCTACCCCACCTAGCACCGCTACACCACCTAGCTCTGCTACATCACCTAGCACCGCTACACCACCTAGCACCGCTACACCACCTAGCACCGCTACACCACCTATCTCTGCTACACCACCTAGCAACGCTACACCACCTAGCACCGCTACACCATCTAGCTCTGCTACACCACCTAGCACCGCTACACCACCTAGCACCGCTACATCACCTAGCACCGCTACACGACCTAGCACCGCTACACCACCTAGCACCGCTACACTACCTCGCACCGCTACACCACCTAGCACCGCTACACCACCTAGCACCGCTACACCACCTAGCTCTGCTACATCACCTAGCACCGCTACACCACCTAGCACCGCTACACCACCTAGCACCGCTACACCACCTATCTCTGCTACACCACCTAGCAACGCTACACCACCTAGCACCGCTACACCATCTAGCTCTGCTACACCACCTAGCACCGCTACACCACCTAGCTCTGCTACACCACCTAGCTCTGCTACACCACCTAGCACCGCGACACCACCTAGCACCGCTACACCACCTAGCACCGCTACACCACCTAGCACCGCTACACCACCTAGCTCTGCTACATCACATAGCACCACTACATCACCTAGCACCGCTACACCACCTAGCACCGCTACACCACCTAGCACCGCTACACCACCTAGCACCGCTACACCACCTAGCACCACTTCGCACCGCTACAGGTAGGTACTTACACTGGGGACACAGCTAGCCAGCTAGCAGGCTAATGACAGCTAGCCAGCTAGCAGGCTAATGACAGCTAGCCAGCTAGCAGGCTAATGACAGCCAGCCAGCTAGCAGGCTAATGACAGCTAGCCAGCTAGCAGGCTAATGACAGCTCCAAGAACAGGAGGCAGGCAGGCAGACAGACACACAGACACACAGACAGGCAGACAGACACACAGACAGACAGACAGACAGACATGGAGTCATGTCACTTCCTCCTTGCAATATAACTAACAAACAAATAATAATTATAATTTACATATAATTGTTGTACTAATTCATATTTTGAATTATTAGTTTGCCCTGACGGCAAACTGGTGGCCTCACCAGAGAAGGTGATTAGTCACCAAGTGGCATATGGATTATTAATATTGATTATTAATATGGTTGACGACTAGCATGACTTCAGAATATGCAATAGTTTATAACTTCTTATCCTCACAGGGTCCCGGCTGACTAATGGAATATGAAGTGACTGGAAATGATGTGGTTTGTGATTAGCAGTCGCTTGAACTGAAGCAATGGATGGACGTCTAGCGCCCCCTGGTGGATCAACACCACGCGGTCACGTTTATCCAGCTTTTGATATAAAACTTGATTTGAATAAAACACTTTGTTACGAGCTGTTGTCTTTATTTGTTGAAATCATGCGACATAAAAATAAGAAATGTGTTATTCTTTTTAAATCAGGGTTTCTCTGGATTCTGGGAGAGATGCCCTCGGTAGACTTAAGTGAAAACTGTAGAGCGGGGGATAAACATCACATCCGTCCAAAAAGACACATTACAAACATTCAATATTAAAACAGTTCAAACAGTTCGTAAAACATAGTCAAGAGGTTTGAACGCTTTCTTGTTTGAAGATTCACAAATGGTGCTGATGCATTGCTTGGTGACGAAGTCCAAACGTGTTAAAGAATGTTTGAACAATTAACCAACAATATACGTTCTTCCACTCCTTTACATTTACCTGCACATTTACACACGTCACGTTACGTTTCTCTTGCGTGCAACGTCATACGTAATACGTCACTAACCCGGAACTGGGATCGTCGCCGTAGCTCAGCGTTTGTTTACAGCGTCCGTTAAGGAGGACAGCTCAGAAACCCGTAGGCCTAGCCGGTCCACATCGTTGTAACATCCTTAGAACACTTTGGCCCTACTCGGAGTATTGTAATAATACTGTCATAAAGTACTGAGGATGAACGTGACGCTGGCGGTGAAGCAGTACGTGTCCAGGATGATCGAGGACAGCGGGCCAGGCATGAAGGTCCTGCTGATGGACAAAGACACGGTAGGCTGTGGTCACTGGGCAACACTAAACACCCACCAAGAGCCTCTTTATACACCCACCAAGAGCCTCTTTATACACCCACCAAGAGTCTCTTTATACACCCACCAAGAGCCTCTTTAAACACCCACCAAGAGTCTCTTTATACACCCACCAAGAGTCTCTTTAAACACCCACCAAGAGTCTCTTTATACACCCACCAAGAGCCTCTTTATACACCCACCAAGAGTCTCTTTATACACCCACCAAGAGCCTCTTTATACACCCACCAAGAGTCTCTTTATACACCCACCAAGAGTCTCTTTATACACCCACCAAGAGTCTCTTTATACACCCACCAAGAGTCTCTTTATACACCCACCAAGAGCCTCTTTAAACACCCACCAAGAGCCTCTTTATACACCCACCAAGAGTCTCTTTATACACCCACCAAGAGTCTCTTTAAACACCCACCAAGAGTCTCTTTATACACCCACCAAGAGTCTCTTTATACACCCACCAAGAGCCTCTTTAAACACCCACCAAGAGTCTCTTTATACACCCACCAAGAGTCTCTTTAAACACCCACCAAGAGTCTCTTTAAACACCCACCAAGAGCCTCTTTATACACCCACCAAGAGCCTCTTTATACACCCACCAAGAGCCTCTTTATACACCCACCAAGAGTCTCTTTATACACCCACCAAGAGCCTCTTTATACACCCACCAAGAGCCTCTTTATACACCCACCAAGAGTCTCTTTATACACCCACCAAGAGCCTCTTTATACACCCACCAAGAGCCTCTTTATACACCCACCAAGAGTCTCTTTATACACCCACCAAGAGTCTCTTTAAACACCCACCAAGAGTCTCTTTATACACCCACCAAGAGTCTCTTTATACACCCACCAAGAGTCTCTTTAAACACCCACCAAGAGTCTCTTTAAACACCCACCAAGAGCCTCTTTATACACCCACCAAGAGTCTCTTTAAACACCTCCAGTGCATCCCTGCTGTCCGTAATGCCTGGTGCTTGACCAGTTCAACGGCAGTAGAAGGTTTAGGTTATGTATTGATGTATATCATGTGTATTTCAGACCAGTATAGTTAGTATGGTGTACACCCAGTCAGAGATCCTCCAGAAGGAGGTGTATCTGTTGGAGAGAATCGACTCGCAGAACCGAGACAACATGAAACACCTGAAAGCCATCTGCTACCTCCGCCCTACCAAGGTACCACGGTGTGTGTGTGTGTGGCACTGTGTGTGTGGCACTGTGTGTGTGTGTGTGTGGTACTGTGTGTGTGTGTGTGTGGTACTGTGTGTGTGTGGCACTGTGTGTGTGTGTGTGTGGTACTGTGTGTGTGTGTGTGTGTGGTACTGTGTGTGTGTGGCACTGTGTGTGTGTGTGTGTGTGTGTGTGTGTGTGTGTGTGTGCGTGGTACTGTGTGTGTGTGGTACTGTGTGTGTGGCACTGTGTGTGTGTGTGGTACTGTGTGTGTGTGTGGCACTGTGTGTGTGGTACTGTGTGTGTGGCACTGTGTGTGTGTGTGGTACTGTGTGTGTGGTACTGTGTATATGTGGCACTGTGTGTGTGTGTGGCAGTGTGTGTGTGTGTGTGTGGTACTGTGTGTGTGTGTGGTACTGTGTGTGTGTGGTACTGTGTGTGTGTCTGTGTGTGTGTGTGTGTGTGTGTGGTACTGTGTGTGTGTGTGTGGTACTGTGAGATATTTTTCAATGCATTGCAGTTGAAATCAGATATAGTATTGTGTTTCTGAAGAAGAACATAGGAGATGTTCTGAGTGTGTGTGTGTGTGTGTGGTACTGTGTGTGTGTGTGTTTCCAGGAGAACGTGGAGAGTCTGATCCAGGAGCTGAGAAGACCCAAGTACAGCGTCTACTTCATCTGTAAGACCATCACCACGACAACACTAGCACCATCGTAACAACACCATAGTAACAACATCACCACGGCAACACCAGCACCATACTAACATAACTATAGTAACAACATTATGGTAACAACACCATCACCATGGCAACCCCAGCACCATAGTAACATAACCATAGTAACACCACCAGCACCAAGGCAACACCAGCACCATAGTAACAACACCATCACCATGGCAACCCCAGCACCATAGTAACATAACCATAGTAACAACATTATGGTAACAACACCAGCACCATACTAACATAACCATAGTAACAACATTATGGTAACAACACCATCACCATGGCAACACCATCACCATACTAACATAACCATAGTAAGAACATTATGGTAACAACACCATCACCATGGCAACGACAGCACCAGCTATGGACCAAGTTGGTGGGGCATAATCAGTAAGGGCGTGGTCAGTGTGAATGATGTGGGCGGGGCTTCTGTGTTCCAGACTTCAGTAACGTCATCAGTAAGAGTGAGATCAAAGCTCTGGCCGAGGCTGATGAACAGGAAGTGGTGGCCGAGATCCAGGTGAGGATCTTCATCATCTTTATCATCTTCATCATAATGCTCCTACTGACTACTAATGACTCTTGTTTTCCCTCACTTTCTGTCTGCCTGTCTCTCTCTCCCTTTACCTGTCTGTCTCCCTGTCTCTCTAGGAGTTTTATGGGGACTTCATTGCTGTGAATCCTCATCTCTTCTCCCTCAACCTGCAGGGCGTTGCCAGGGTAACTGTGTGTGTGTGTGTGTGTGTGTGTGTGTATGTTCTGGGTCCCCACTATGCTGTGTATTATATAATGTGTTACAGGGTGTAGCTGGGACCCCACTATGCTGTGTATTATATAATGTGTGTTACAGGGTGTAGCTGGGACCCCACTATGCTGTGTATTATATAATGTGTTACAGGGTGTAGCTGGGACCCCACTATGCTGTGTATTATATAATGTGTTACAGGGTGTAGCTGGGACCCCACTATGCTGTGTATTATATAATGTGTTACAGGGTGTAGCTGGGACCCCACTATGCTGTGTATTATATAATGTGTGTTACAGGGGCGGAGCTGGGACCCCACTATGCTGTGTATTATATAATGTGTTACAGGGTGTAGCTGGGACCCCACTATGCTGTGTATTATATAATGTGTGTTACAGGGTGTAGCTGGGACCCCACTATGCTGTGTATTATATAATGTGTTACAGGGTGTAGCTGGGACCCCACTATGCTGTGTATTATATAATGTGTTACAGGGTGTAGCTGGGACCCCACTATGCTGTGTATTATATAATGTGTTACAGGTGTAGCTGGGACCCCACTATGCTGTGTATTATATAATGTGTGTTACAGGGTGTAGCTGGGACCCCACTATGCTGTGTATTATATAATGTGTGTTACAGGGGCGGAGCTGGGACCCCACTATGCTGGCCCGGTCCACTCAGGGACTGACGTCGGTTCTGCTGGCACTGAAGAAATGTCCGGTCATCAGATACCAGCTGTCCTCCGACATGGCCAAGAGACTGGCAGAGAGCGTCAAGGTTAGCAGGTTAGGTTAACAGGTTTGGTTAGCAGGTTAGAGTTAGCAGGTTTGGTTAGCAGGTTAGAGTTAGCAGGTTTGGTTAGCAGGTTAGAGTTAGCAGGTTTGGTTAGCAGGTTAGAGTTAGCAGGTTTGGTTAGCAGGTTAGAGTTAACAGGTTAGGTTAGCAGGTTAGAGTTAGCAGGTTTGGTTAGCAGGTTAGAGTTAGCAGGTTTGGTTAGCAGGTTAGAGTTAGCAGGTTTGGTTAGCAGGTTAGAGTTAGCAGGTTTGGTTAGCAGGTTAGGTTAACAGGTTAGGTTAGCAGGTTAGAGTTAGCAGGTTTGGTTAGCAGGTTAGAGTTAGCCCTAGAGGGACACACACACACGCCTGACACCCCCCTGTGTGTGTTTCAGCTCATCATCACTAAGGAGTACGAGTTGTTTGACTTCAGGAAAACGGAAGTTCCTCCTCTGCTGCTGATCCTCGACCGCAGTGACGATGCTATCACTCCCCTCCTTAACCAGGTTAGAACCTATAACCTCCTTAACCAGGTTAGAACCTATAACCTCCTGACCCAGGTTAGAACCTATAACCTCCTGACCCAGGTTAGAACCTATAACCTCCTTAACCAGGTTAGAACCTATAACCTCCTGACCCAGGTTAGAACCTATAACGTCCTGACCCAGGTTAGAACCTATAACCTCCTTAACCAGGTTAGAACCTATAACCTCCTTAACCAGGTTAGAACCTATAACCTCCTGACCCAGGTTAGAACCTATAACCTCCTGACCCAGGTTAGAACCTATAACGTCCTGACCCAGGTTAGAACCTATAACCTCCTTAACCAGGTTAGAACCTATAACCTCCTTAACCAGGTTAGAACCTATAACCTCCTGACCCAGGTTAGAACCTATAACCTCCTGACCCAGGTTAGAACCTATAACGTCCTGACCCAGGTTAGAACCTATAACCTCCTTAACCAGGTTAGAACCTATAACCTCCTTAACCAGGTTAGAACCTATAACCTCCTGACCCTGGTTAGAATCTATAACCTCTTTAACCAGGTTAGAGCCTATAACCTCCTTAACCAGGTTAGAACCTATAACCTCCTGACCCAGGTTAGAATCTATAACCTCTTTAACCAGGTTAGAACCTATAACCCCTCCTTAACCAGGTTATAACCTATAACCTCCTTAACCAGGTTAGAACCTATAACCTCCTGACCCAGGTTAGAACCTATAACCTCCTTAACCAGGTTAGAACCTATAACCCCTCCTTAACCAGGTTAGAACCATAATGTGATCTGCTTACCACTTGTAGCTGGGTTATTGATTTGAGCTGTGCGCTGCCCCCAGTGGACATACCAGGCGATGGTGCATGAGCTGCTCGGTCTGAACAACAACCGCATCGACCTGTCCAGAGTCCCTGGTATCAGCAAGGAGCTCAGGGAGGTGGTCCTCTCTGCTGACAACGACGAGTTCTACGCCAACGTGAGTCTGCAACCATCTGGTAGAGCCTGTTGGTACCTATTCATGGTTCTGTGTTTAGACCATGTGAAGGTTGGGTTCTGTGTTTAGAACATGTGAAGGTTGGGTTCTGTGTTTAGACCATGTTAATGTTGGGTTCTGTGTTTAGAACATGTGAAGGTTGGGTTCTGTGTTTAGAACATGTTAAGGTTGGGTTCTGTGTGTTTAGAACATGTTAAGGTTGGGTTCTGTGTGTTTAGAACATGTTAAGGTTGGGTTCTGTGTTTAGAACATGTTAAGGTTGGGTTCTGCGTTTAGACCATGTTAAGGTTGGGTTCTGTGTGTTTAGAACATGTTAAGGTTGGGTTCTGCGTTTAGACCATGTTAAGGTTGGGTTCTGTGTGTTTAGAACATGTTAAGGTTGGGTTCTGTGTTTAGAACATGTTAAGGTTGGGTTCTGCGTTTAGACCATGTTAAGGTTGGGTTCTGTGTGTTTAGAACATGTTAAGGTTGGGTTCTGTGTTTAGACCATGTTAAGGTTGGGTTCTGTGTTTAGAACATGTGAAGGTTGGGTTCTGTGTTTAGAACATGTGAAGGTTGGGTTCTGTGTTTAGACCATGTTAAGGTTGGGTTCTGTGTGTTTAGACCATGTTAAGGTTGGGTTCTGTGTTTAGACCATGTGAAGGTTGGGTTCTGTGTGTTTAGAACATGTTAAGGTTGGGTTCTGTGTGTTTAGACCATGTTAAGGTTGGGTTCTGTGTTTAGACCATGTGAAGGTTGGGTTCTGTGTGTTTAGAACATGTTAAGGTTGGGTTCTGTGTGTTT
The DNA here is from genome assembly GCA_026745465.1 of Lota lota. Lineage (NCBI taxonomy): Eukaryota > Metazoa > Chordata > Actinopteri > Gadiformes > Lotidae > Lota > Lota lota. The sequence goes on from JACYXH010000453.1 coordinate 414,855, forward strand.
AGAACATGTTAAGGTTGGGTTCTGTGTTTAGAACATGTTAAGGTTGGGTTCTGTGTGTTTAGAACATGTTAAGGTTGGGTTCTGTGTGTTTAGACCATGTTAAGGTTGGGTTCTGTGTTTAGAACATGTTAAGGTTGGGTTCTGTG
>JACYXH010000453.1:420000-442500 GCA_026745465.1 Lota lota
TCAGAGACAGGTACTATGCACCCTACCTAGGGGCCAGCAGCCTCAGAGACAGGTACTATGCACCCTACCTAGGGGCCAGCAGCCTCAGAGACAGGTACTATGCACCCTACCTAGGGGCCAGCAGCCTCAGAGACAGGTACTATGCACCCTACCTAGGGGCCAGCAGCCTCAGAGACAGGTACTATGCACCCTACCTAGGGGCCAGCAGCCTCAGAGACAGGTACTATGCACCCTACCTAGGGGCCAGCAGCCTCAGAGACAGGTACTATGCACCCTACCTAGGGGCCAGCAGCCTCAGAGACAGGTACCCTAACCCTATGTACTATGTAATATATAAGGTATGTATACAGTGCTATATGTGTTGTCTGCAGGCCCTAACCCTATGTACTATGTAATATATAAGGTATGTATACAGTGCTATATGTGTTGTCTGCAGGCCCCAGGATGTTGTGGTGTTTGTGGTGGGCGGGGCCACCTATGAAGAGGCTCTCACCGTCTATAACCTCAACCGCTCAATCCCAGGGGTCCGCATAGTACTGGGAGGTACTACAGTACACAGCACCAAGAGGTAGTACTCACTAGTACTCACTAGTACTCACTCATACTCACTAGTACTCTTACCAGGCCCTGGATCGTACCAACTCACCCTGATAGTGTTACTAGGCCCTGGATCGTACCAACTCACCCTGATAGTGTTACTAGGCCCTGGATCGTACCAACTCACCCTGATAGTGTTACTAGGCCCTGGATCGTACCAACTCACCCTGATAGTGTTACTAGGCCCTGGATCGTACCAACTCACCCTGATAGTGTTACTAGGCCCTGGATCGTACCAACTCACCCTGATAGTGTTACTAGGCCCTGGATCGTACCAACTCACCCTGATAGTGTTACTAGGCCCTGGATCGTACCAACTCACCCTGATAGTGTTACTAGGCCCTGGATCGTACCAACTCACCCTGATAGTGTTACTAGGCCCTGGATCGTACCAAGTCATGCTGATAGGATTTACCTATCAGAAGCCTTCAGGGCTTTGGTCTCCTAACCTAGTGTCCTGACCTAGTGTCCTCTCCTTGTGTCCTAGCTTCCTCGAGGAGGTAACCATGACGACCGGCAACATCAGCGACAGAGCCGGAGTGGGACGCAACCCAAGCAGACGCTGAGCACACACACACACACACACACACACGCACACACGCACACGCACACACACACACACACACACACACGCACACGCACGCACACGCACACGCACACGCACACACGCACGCACACGCACACACATAAACACACACACGCACACACACACACGCGCACATAAACACACACACGCACACGCACACGCACATAAACACACACACGCACACACACGCACACGCACACACACACACGCACACACGCACACACAGACACAGACACACACACTTGTAAATATAAAGGCATATGTCTGTGTTATGTACGTTTATGACATCATGAAGTTATGATTATGAGACCATATGTCAGTTGTTCTATGGTATAATATCACTATCAAAGTGTTTGTCTGATATAATATCTTTAAGTTATGATAACGTTATGATTTGATTATGAGAGCCTTTTTGTTTTCTGCTCTATTGTGTGTTGTGAATATTTTAATGTCATAAAATATTACACCGAATTTACGATCTGCTGGTATATTAATCACACACACACACACACACACACGCAATTGTCTAATATCTTAACGGTCGATAGATGGCGCTGTTGGGTTATTTACGGGGGAGCAGCATTTGCCTGACTGAACGAGGATGCTGCCTCGAGCTTTGGTTCATCACGAAATAGCGCGTGTGGTTCGGTCAACAACCGGAGCATCTCGCGCGGGTCGGCAGAGGAGTGGAGGCCATGAAGAGGAGCAGCGCGGACAAGCAGGTGAGCAGCGCGGACAAGCAGGTGAGCAGCGCGGACAAGCAGGTGAGCAGCGCGGACAAGCAGGTGAGCTGCGGTCCGGTAGTACGGAGCGTGCCTCTTATTCCGACGGACGTGATAATACTCTGACGATGCGGACGGTATTGAGCAGAACCAGTGAAGCGTTAGTATCACAGTATTGCTGATGTTCGTCTGGCGGGAGGGGGGGGGGGTCGCTCGTGATTTTCTTTTGTTTTATTTTGCGCGGACGAGGTTAGAATCCTCACCGCGCGCTCCCGGTCGTCAGCAGCGCGCACACGGATTATGCGTGTGCGTGTTGAATGTTTGGAGGTTTGAATGTAATCCGTCGCGCGCCCAGATGGTCGCTGTGTCTGAGGATCACGTGACACGCGCCGTGGTTTAAACACCTAGAATCTCAAGATTCAGGATGCATAGAGCTTTATTGGCATGGAAAACGCAACATAAGATACTAAAGAATAATAGTAAATATGTATGTAGTGAGCAAGTAAGGTTATTAGATAATGATGCAGTGGTGGGGAAAGGGTTAATCAGACTATTTCCTGGGACTAGCTCATTGAATAATAACACCATAATACTAATAAATACATTATAACACAAGTAATAGTGCAAGAGACAAAGCTCTTATATCAATAGTAACATGTATACTACACAAAAACACAGTCATAATACAACAGTAATACAACAACAATACACTGTGAAAACAGTAATAATGCATGAGAACAGTAATTCTGAGAGCTTTCCTGGCTGTATTAAGGCCTTTCCCTATTGTCCCTATGTGTGTTTCCTTCGATGTTCACACTCCTTATCAAACCATGTGTCTTTTGTTCTTTTCTTTTTTTCTGTATCTTTAGAGTTGACAAATGGCTAATTAATGGCATATAGTACTGAGGTTATTGGTGGCTGATTTACACCTGAGTCCTTGTGTGGGAAGAAACTCGTATTTGGTCATTACTCTTGGAGATTCCTATGCTCTCTGTCTCTCTGTCTCTGTCTCTGTGTCTGTCTCTGTCTCTGTCTGTCTCTGTGTCTGTCTCTCTGTCTCACTGTCTCTGTCTCTGTCTGTCTCTGTCTGTCTCTCTCTCGCTCTCTGTCTCTCTCTCTCTCTCTCTCTCTTCTGTCAGTTGAACTGTGTGTGTGTGTGTGTGTGTGTGTGTGTGTGTGTGTGTGTGTGTGTGTGTGTGTGTGTGTGTGTGTGTGTGTGTGTGTGTGTGTGTGTGTGTGTGTGTGGGTAGGCTGTGGCCCCTCCCCTCCACCCCCCAGAGAAAGGTGGTTGGTTGAAGAGGTTTTGTGGGCGGGGCCTCTTCAGAGAGCTGTGGAGGAGCAGATATCTCTGGCTGAGAGGAGAGCACCTCCTCCTATCAGACAAGGAGGTGAACTACTATACATTACTGAACATGACCATATACTATATATAATATAACCATAGTACAATATACACTATACACATTATACTATGTTACCGACACACTCATTTACACTATAATATATATAATATACACTATAATATATATAATAAACACTATAATATATATAATATACACTGTAATATATATGTAACATACACTACTATATATAATATACACTATACTATATATGATTTCAACCATGGTACAATATACACTATACACATTATACTATGTTACCAACATGCTAATATCCACTATATTATCCACTACTATATATAATGTCCACTATAATATATATATATACTTTACACTATAATATGATGTGTGTGTGTAGGTTAGGTCAGAGGTCAGGGCCGAGAGGAGGTCGGGGGAGGTGGTTGACCTCCTCCTGTATGATCACTGCGAGGAGATCAGGAGCAACAGGAGTCGAAGCAAGAAACACCTGAGCCGCTTCTCCCTGATACCCTGCCCTACTGCCCCCACGGTAACCCTACCCTGATACCCTGCCCTACTGCCCCCACGGTAACCCTACCCTGATACCCTGCCCTACTGCCCCCACGGTAACCCTACCCTGATACCCTGCCCTACTGCCCCCACGGTAACCCTACCCTGATACCCTGCCCTACTGCCCCCACGGTAAGCCTACCCTGATACCCTGCCCTACTGCCCCCACGGTAACCCTACCCTGATACCCTGCCCTACTGCCCCCACTGTAACCCTACCCTGATACCCTGCCCTACTGCCCCCACCCTAACCCTAACCCACGGTAGGCCTACCCTGATAGGCTATGAGTCTGTACCTCTCTCTATAGCTATGAGTCTGTACCTTTCTCTATAGCTATGAGTCTGTACCTTTCTCTATAGCTATGAGTCTGTACCTCTCTATAGCTATGAGTCTGTACCTTTCTCTATAGCTATGAGTCTGTACCTTTCTCTATAGCTATGAGTCTGTACCTTTCTCTATAGCTATGAGTCTGTACCTTTCTCTATAGCTATGAGTCTGTACCTTTCTCTAGAGCTATGAGTCTGTACCTTTCTCTAGAGCTATGAGTCTGTACCTTTCTCTATAGCTATGAGTCTGTACCTCTCTATAGCTATGAGTCTGTACCTCTCTCTATAGCTATGAGTCTGTACATTTCTCTATAGCTATGAGTCTGTACCTTTCTCTATAGCTATGAGTCTGTACCTTTCTCTATAGCTATGAGTCTGTACCTTTCTCTATAGCTATGAGTCTGTACCTTTCTCTATAGCTATGAGTCTATACCTTTCTCTATAGCTATGAGTCTGTACCTTTCTCTATAGCTATGAGTCTGTACCTTTCTCTATAGCTATGAGTGTGTACCTTTCTCTAGAGCTATGAGTCTGTACCTTTCTCTATAGCTATGAGTCTGTACCTTTCTCTATAGCTATGAGTCTGTACCTTTCTCTAGAGCTATGAGTCTGTACCTTTCTCTATAGCTATGAGTCTGTACCTTTCTCTATAGCTATGAGTCTGTACCTTTCTCTATAGCTATGAGTCTGTACCTTTCTCTATAGCTACGAGTCTGTACCTTTCTCTATAGCTATGAGTCTGTACCTTTCTCTACAGCTATGAGTCTGTACCTCTCTATAGCTATGAGTCTGTACATTTCTCTATAGCTATGAGTCTGTACCTTTCTCTATAGTGGTGAGTGTGTACCTTTCTCTATAGCTATGAGTCTATACCTTTCTCTATAGCTATGAGTCTGTACCTTTCTCTATAGCTATGAGTCTGTACCTCTCTCAATAGCTATGAGTCTGTACCTTTCTCTATAGCTATGAGTCGGTACCTTTCTCTATAGCTATGAGTCTGTACCTTTCTCTATAGCTATGAGTGTGTACCTTTCTCTAGAGCTATGAGTCTGTACCTTTCTCTATAGATATGAGTCTGTACCTTTCTCTAGAGCTATGAGTCTGTACCTTTCTCTATAGCTATGAGTCTGTACCTTTCTCTATAGCTATGAGTGTGTACCTTTCTCTATAGCTATGAGTGTGTACCTTTCTCTATAGCTATGAGTCTGTACCGTGCTCTAAAGCCAGACTGTGAGTGTGTACCTTGCTCTATAGCTATGAGTGTGTACCTTGCTCTAAAGCCTGACTGTGAGTGTGTACCTTGCTCTAAAGCCAGACTGTGAGTGTGTACCTTGCTCTAAAGCCATGTGTTTCACTGCTCTCTTGTATGTCTCTGTCCAGGTTCCTAACCTGGTGTTTCTTGCGGTGAGCCCAGAGGAAAAAGAATCATGGATAAATCATCTCAACGCAGCCATCATCAGAGCCAAGAACCACATGCTGGACCAGGTAGACTAGTCACCTGCCTCCTAGTCTAGTGTCGTCCTGGTCCTCAGAGGACGTACCGTACTGGGTATTCAAACCATCGTTACGTCTGTCCTCACTAAAACATCCGTTGCCAGCAGTATCGGCAACATTTAGAGCATTTAGTGCACTAACTCCTTAATGACCTGTCTCTGTACTGTCTAACCCCTAACTGCTCCTTAATGACCTGTCTCTGTACTGTCTAACCCCTACCTGCTCCTTAATGACCTGTCTCTGTACTGTCTAACCCCTACCTGCTCCTTAATGACCTGTCTCTGTACTGTCTAACCCCTACCTGCTCCTTAATGACCTGTCTCTGTACTGTCTAACCCCTACCTGCTCCTTAATGACCTGTCTCTGTACTGTCTAACCCCTACCTGCTCCTTAATGACCTGTCTTTGTACTGTCTAACCCCTACCTGCTCCTTAATGACCTGTCTCTGTACTGTCTAACCCCTACCTGCTCCTTAATGAGCTGTCTCTGTACTGTCTAACCCCTACCTGCTCCTTAATGACCTGTCTCTGTACTGTCTAACCCTTACCTGCTCCTTAATGACCTGTCTCTGTACTGTCTAACCCCTACCTGCTCCTTAATGACCTGTCTCTGTACTGTCTAACCCTTACCTGCTCCTTAAGGACCTGTCTCTGTACTGTCTAACCCCTACCTGCTCCTTAATGACCTGTCTCTGTACTGTCTAACCCCTACCTGCTCCTTAATGACCTGTCTCTGTACTGTCTAACCCCTACCTGCTCCTTAATGACCTGTCTCTGTACTGTCTAACCCCTACCTGCTCCTTAATGACCTGTCTCTGTACTGTCTAACCCCTACCTGCTCCTTAATGACCTGTCTCTGTACTGTCTAACCCCTACCTGCTCCTTAATGACCTGTCTCTGTACTGTCTAACCCCTACCTGCTCCTTAATGACCTGTCTTTGTACTGTCTAACCCCTACCTGCTCCTTAATGACCTGTCTCTGTACTGTCTAACCCCTACCTGCTCCTTAATGAGCTGTCTCTGTACTGTCTAACCCCTACCTGCTCCTTAATGACCTGTCTCTGTACTGTCTAACCCTTACCTGCTCCTTAATGACCTGTCTCTGTACTGTCTAACCCCTACCTGCTCCTTAATGACCTGTCTCTGTACTGTCTAACCCTTACCTGCTCCTTAAGGACCTGTCTCTGTACTGTCTAACCCCTACCTGCTCCTTAATGACCTGTCTCTGTACTGTCTAACCCCTACCTGCTCCTTAATGACCTGTCTCTGTACTGTCTAACCCCTACCTGCTCCTTAATGACCTGTCTCTGTACTGTCTAACCCCTACCTGCTCCTTAATGACCTGTCTCTGTACTGTCTAACCCCTACCTGCTCCTTAATGACCTGTCTCTGTACTGTCTAACCCCTACCTGCTCCTTAATGACCAGTCTCTGTACTGTCTAACCCCTACCTGCTCCTTAATGACCTGTCTCTGTACTGTCTAACCCCTACCTGCTCCTTAATGACCTGTCTGTACTGTCTAACCCCTACCTGCTCCTTAATGACCTGTCTCTGTACTGTCTAACCCCTACCTGCTCCTTAATGACCTGTCTCTGTACTGTCTAACCCCTACCTGCTCCTTAATGACCTGTCTCTGTACTGTCTAACCCCTAGCTGCTCCTTAATGACCTGTCTCTGTACTGTCTAACCCCTACCTGCTCCTTAATGACCTGTCTGTACTGTCTAACCCCTACCTGCTCCTTAATGACCTGTCTCTGTACTGTCTAACCCCTACCTGCTCCTTAATGACCTGTCTCTGTACTGTCTAACCCCTAGCTGCTCCTTAATGACCTGTCTCTGTACTGTCTAACCCCTACCTGCTCCTTAATGACCTGTCTGTACTGTCTAACCCCTACCTGCTCCTTAATGACCTGTCTCTACTGTCTAACCCCTACCTGCTCCTTAATGACCTGTCTCTGTACTGTCTAACCCCTACCTGCTCCTTAATGACCTGTCTGTACTGTCTAACCCCTACCTGCTCCTTAATGACCTGTCTCTGTACTGTCTAACCCCTACCTGCTCCTTAATGACCTGTCTCTGTACTGTCTAACCCCTACCTGCTCCTTAATGACCTGTCTCTGTACTGTCTAACCCCTACCTGCTCCTTAATGACCTGTCTCTGTACTGTCTAACCCCTACCTGCTCCTTAATGACCTGTCTTTGTACTGTCTAACCCCTACCTGCTCCTTAATGACCTGTCTCTGTACTGTCTAACCCCTACCTGCTCCTTACTGAGCTGTCTCTGTACTGTCTAACCCCTACCTGCTCCTTAATGACCTGTCTCTGTACTGTCTAACCCTTACCTGCTCCTTAATGACCTGTCTCTGTACTGTCTAACCCCTACCTGCTCCTTAATGACCTGTCTCTGTACTGTCTAACCCTTACCTGCTCCTTAAGGACCTGTCTCTGTACTGTCTAACCCCTACCTGCTCCTTAATGACCTGTCTCTGTACTGTCTAACCCCTACCTGCTCCTTAATGACCTGTCTCTGTACTGTCTAACCCCTACCTGCTCCTTAATGACCTGTCTCTGTACTGTCTAACCCCTACCTGCTCCTTAATGACCTGTCTCTGTACTGTCTAACCCCTACCTGCTCCTTAATGACCTGTCTCTGTACTGTCTAACCCCTACCTGCTCCTTAATGACCAGTCTCTGTACTGTCTAACCCCTACCTGCTCCTTAATGACCTGTCTCTGTACTGTCTAACCCCTACCTGCTCCTTAATGACCTGTCTGTACTGTCTAACCCCTACCTGCTCCTTAATGACCTGTCTCTGTACTGTCTAACCCCTACCTGCTCCTTAATGACCTGTCTCTGTACTGTCTAACCCCTACCTGCTCCTTAATGACCTGTCTCTGTACTGTCTAACCCCTAGCTGCTCCTTAATGACCTGTCTCTGTACTGTCTAACCCCTACCTGCTCCTTAATGACCTGTCTGTACTGTCTAACCCCTACCTGCTCCTTAATGACCTGTCTCTGTACTGTCTAACCCCTACCTGCTCCTTAATGACCTGTCTCTGTACTGTCTAACCCCTAGCTGCTCCTTAATGACCTGTCTCTGTACTGTCTAACCCCTACCTGCTCCTTAATGACCTGTCTGTACTGTCTAACCCCTACCTGCTCCTTAATGACCTGTCTCTGTACTGTCTAACCCTACCTGCTCCTTAATGACCTGTCTCTGTACTGTCTAACCCCTAGCTGCTCCTTAATGACCTGTCTCTGTACTGTCTAACCCCTACCTGCTCCTTAATGACCTGTCTCTGTACTGTCTAACCCCTAGCTGCTCCTTAATGACCTGTCTCTGTACTGTCTAACCCCTACCTGCTCCTTAATGACCTGTCTCTGTACTGTCTAACCCCTAGCTGCTCCTTAATGACCTGTCTCTGTACTGTCTAACCCCTACCTGCTCCTTAATGACCTGTCTCTGTACTGTCTAACCCCTAGCTGCTCCTTAATGACCTGTCTCTGTACTGTCTAACCCCTACCTGCTCCTTAATGACCTGTCTCTGTACTGTCTAACCCCTAGCTGCTCCTTAATGACCTGTCTCTGTACTGTCTAACCCCTACCTGCTCCTTAATGACCTGTCTGTACTGTCTAACCCCTACCTGCTCCTTAATGACCTGTCTCTGTACTGTCTAACCCCTACCTGGTCCTTAATGACCTGTCTCTGTACTGTCTAACCCCTAGCTGCTCCTTAATGACCTGTCTCTGTACTGTCTAACCCCTACCTGCTCCTTAATGACCTGTCTCTGTACTGTCTAACCCTACCTGCTCCTTAATGACCTGTCTCTGTACTGTCTAACCCCTACCTGCTCCTTAATGACCTGTCTCTGTACTGTCTAACCCTACCTGCTCCTTAATGACCTGTCTCTGTACTGTCTAACCCCTACCTGCTCCTTAATGACCTGTCTCTGTACTGTCTAACCCCTACCTGCTCCTTAATGACCAGTCTCTGTACTGTCTAACCCCACCTGCTCCTTAATGACCTGTCTCTGTACTGTCTAACCCTACCTGCTCCTTAATGACCTGTCTCTGTACTGTCTAACCCTACCTGCTCCTTAATGACCTGTCTCTGTACTGTCTAACCCCTACCTGCTCCTTAATGACCTGTCTCTGTACTGTCTAACCCTACCTGCTCCTTAATGACCTGTCTCTGTACTGTCTAACCCCTACCTGCTCCTTAATGACCTGTCTCTGTACTGTCTAACCCTACCTGCTCCTTAATGACCTGTCTCTGTACTGTCTAACCCCTACCTGCTCCTTAATGACCTGTCTCTGTACTGTCTAACCCTACCTGCTCCTTAATGACCTGTCTCTGTACTGTCTAACCCCTACCTGCTCCTTAATGACCCGTCTCTGTACTGTCTAACCCCCACCTGCTCCTTAATGACCTGTCTCTGTACTGTCTAACCCCTACCTGCTCCTTAATGACCTGTCTCTGTACTGTCTAACCTCTACCTGCTCCTTAATGACCTGTCTCTGTACTGTCTAACCCCTAGCTGCTCCTTAATGACCCGTCTCTGTACTGTCTAACCCCCACCTGCTCCTTAATGACCTGTCTTACTGTCTAACCCCTACCTGCTCCTTAATGACCTGTCTTACTGTCTAACCCCACCTGCTCCTTAATGACCTGTCTTACGGACTAACCCCTACCTGCTCCTTAATGACCTGTCTTACTGTCTAACCCCACCTGCTCCTTAATGACCTGTCTTACTGTCTAACCCCTACCTGCTCCTTAATGACCTGTCTTACTGTCTAACCCCACCTGCTCCTTAATGACCTGTCTTACTGTCTAACCCCTACCTGCTCCTTAATGACCTGTCTCTGTACTGTCTAACCCCTACCTGCTCCTTAATGACCTGTCTCTGTACTGTCTAACCCCTACCTGCTCCTTAATGACCTGTCTCTGTACTGTCTAACCCCTACCTGCTCCTTAATGACCTGTCTCTGTACTGTCTAACCCCTACCTGCTCCTTAATGACCTGTCTTACTGTCTAACCCCACCTGCTCCTTAATGACCTGTCTTACTGTCTAACCCCTACCTGCTCCTTAATGACCTGTCTTACTGTCTAACCCCACCTGCTCCTTAATGACCTGTCTTACTGTCTAACCCCTACCTGCTCCTTAATGACCTGTCTCTGTACTGTCTAACCCCTACCTGCTCCTTAATGACCTGTCTCTGTACTGTCTAACCCCTACCTGCTCCTTAATGACCTGTCTCTGTACTGTCTAACCCCTACCTGCTCCTTAATGACCTGTCTGTACTGTCTAACCCCTACCTGCTCCTTAATGACCTGTCTCTGTACTGTCTAACCCCTACCTGCTCCTTAATGACCTGTCTCTGTACTGTCTAACCCCTACCTGCTCCTTAATGACCTGTCTCTGTACTGTCTAACCCCTACCTGCTCCTTAATGACCTGTCTCTGTACTGTCTAACCCCTACCTGCTCCTTAATGACCTGTCTCTGTACTGTCTAACCCCTACCTGCTCCTTAATGACCTGTCTCTGTACTGTCTAACCCCTACCTGCTCCTTAATGACCTGTCTCTGTACTGTCTAACCCCTACCTGCTCCTTAATGACCTGTCTCTGTACTGTCTAACCCCTACCTGCTCCTTAATGACCTGTCTCTGTACTGTCTAACCCCTACCTGCTCCTTAATGACCTGTCTCTGTACTGTCTAACCCCTACCTGCTAGGTCAGGGTGGAGGAGCAGGGGGGTCTGGTCCACCCAACCAGAGACCGCGTCCGGATCCCTCCCAGCAGGCGCCTTCCCAGTAGAGGACACCTGCTGACTGTGGTACACACACACACACACACACACACACACACACACACACACACACACACACACACACACACACACACACACACACACACACACACACACACACACACACACACACACACACACACAGTAGATCACAGTAATGTAGGAGCTGGGATGAATGAAACGTGTTTCAACCCAGATTATTATGGGATATATGTGTTGCAGTCCTCCTCCCAGGGCATGTTGACCCTTGACCTGGTGGAGGAGGAGGACTTCCGGGTCGACCTGGAGCTCAATCCTGGAGGTGCGGAGGTCAAAGGTCGGCAGCGCTCGGGCACGGACGCGTCCCAGCTGCGTGGGAGCTCCAGGGAGCCCGGGCCGACCACCGGCAGCCTGCCCAGGGGCAGTGAGCGCTCCTGGGGCAAGCTGCGCCCGGAGGGCCCTCAGACCACCAGGACCGCGCTGGCTCAGGTGTGGAGCAGTGATTTACTCTGTTCATCTGAGATCATCTATCACCATCCTGTTCATCTGAGATCATCTATCACTATCCTGTTCATCTGAGATCATCTATCACCATCCTGTTCATCTGAGATCATCTATCACTATCCTGTTCATCTGAGATTATCTATCACTATCCTGTTCATCTGAGATCATCTGGACCATCCTGTTCATCTGAGATCATCTATCACTATCCTGTTCATCTGAGATCATCTAGCATCATCCTGTTCATCTGAGATCATCTGGACCATCCTGTTCATCTGAGATCATCTGGACCATCCTGTTCATCTGAGATCATCTATCACCATCCTGTTCATCTGAGATCATCTATCACTATCCTGTTCATCTGAGATCATCTAGCATCATCCTGTTCATCTGAGATCATCTATCACTATCCTGTTCATCTGAGATCATCTATCACTATCCTGTTCATCTGAGATCATCTATCACTATCCTGTTCATCTGAGATCATCTGGACCATCCTGTTCATCTGAGATCATCTATCACTATCCTGTTCATCTGAGATCATCTAGCATCATCCTGTTCATCTGAGATCATCTGGACCATCCTGTTCATCTGAGATCATCTGGACCATCCTGTTCATCTGAGATCATCTATCACCATCCTGTTAATCTGAGATCATCTATCACTATCCTGTTCATCTGAGATCATCTAGCATCATCCTGTTCATCTGAGATCATCTATCACTATCCTGTTCATCTGAGATCATCTATCACTATCCTGTTCATCTGAGATCATCTGGACCATCCTGTTCATCTGAGATCATCTATCACTATCCTGTTCATCTGAGATCATCTAGCATCATCCTGTTCATCTGAGATCATCTGGACCATCCTGTTCATCTGAGATCATCTATCACTATCCTGTTCATCTGAGATCATCTAGCATCATCCTGTTCATCTGAGATCATCTGGACCATCCTGTTCATCTGAGATCATCTGGACCATCCTGTTCATCTGAGATCATCTATCACTATCCTGTTCATCTGAGATCATCTATCCCCATCCTGTTCATCTGAGATCATCTATCACTATCCTGTTCATCTGAGATCATCTATCACCATCCTGTTCATCTGAGATCATCTATCACTATCCTGTTCATCTGAGATCATCTAGCATCATCCTGTTCATCTGAGATCATCTGGACCATCCTGTTCATCTGAGATCATCTATCACCATCCTGTTCATCTGAGATCATCTGGACCATCCTGTTCATCTGAGGTAATCCAGTATCATCCTGTTAATCTGAGGTAATCCAGTAGTGTTGTGGACCAGTAGATGTTGTTCATCTGAGGTAATCCAGTAGTGTTGTGGACCAGTAGATGTTGTTCATCTGAGGTAATCCAGTAGTGTTGTGGACCAGTAGATGTTGTTCATCTGAGGTAATCCAGTAGTGTTGTGGACCAGTAGATGTTGTTCATCTGAGGTAATCCAGTAGTGTTGTGGACCAGTAGATGTTGTTCATCTGAGGTAATCCAGTAGTGTTGTGGACCATCAGATGCAGTCTTTGACCCCCCAGCCAGGGATGCAGTTCAGCGCCCAGGGCAGGAATCGATGTTCTTCCATGGACCAGGTCCTCTCTTCCAGGTACCTCCCTCAGATCCTCCTTCTTCCCTTCCTCCCTGTCCTCCTCCTGCTCTTCTAACACACCTCCTGCTCTCCTGCAGACCGGCCAGGATCCGCTCTGAGTTCAGGACTCAGGGTGGAGGTCCAGGTGGGGCTCCGCTCCAGAGCCTCATCGCCCAGAAGATGCAGCGGGCTCAGGAGCTCCTTGAGGAGATGAGACTGCAGGTAAAGTCCTCTGAATCCATCACACCACCTCACTGAAGACCTTCTCATCTTCACACACCTCACTGAAGACCTTCTCATCTTCACACACCTCAGTGAAGACCTTCTCATCTTCACACCACCTCTTTGAAGACCTTCTCATCTTCACACACCTCAGTGAAGACCTTCTCATCTTCACACCACCTCTTTGAAGACCTTCTCATCTTCACACACCTCACTGAAGACCTTCTCATCCATTAGTAGATAACCTCTACTCTCAGTGAAGATCTTCTCATCCATTAGTAGATAACCTCTACTCTCAGTGAAGACCTTCTCATCCATTAGTAGATAACCTCCACTCTCAGTGAAGACCTTCTCATCCATTAGTAGATAACCTCTACTCTGTGAAGACCTTCTCATCCATTAGTAGATAACCTCTACTCTGTGAAGACCTTCTCATCCATTAGTAGATAACCTCCACTCTCAGTGAAGACCTTCTCATCCATTAGTAGATAACCTCTACTCTCAGTGAAGACCTTCTCATCCATTAGTAGATAACCTCCACTCTCAGTGAAGACCTTCTCATCCATTAGTAGATAACCTCTACTCTGTGAAGACCTTCTCATCCATTAGTAGATAACCTCCACTCTCAGTGAAGACCTTCTCATCCATTAGTAGATAACCTCTACTCTGTGAAGACCTTCTCATCCATTAGTAGATAACCTCTACTCTGTGAAGACCTTCTCATCCATTAGTAGATAACCTCTACTCTGTGAAGACCTTCTCATCCATTAGTAGATAACCTCTACTCTGTGAAGACCTTCTCATCCATTAGTAGATAACCTCTACTCTGTGAAGACCTTCTCATCCATTAGTAGATAACCTCCACTCTCAGTGAAGACCTTCTCATCCATTAGTAGATAACCTCCACTCTCAGTCAAGACCTTCTCATCCATTAGTAGATAACCTCTACTCTCAGTGAAGACCTTCTCATCCATTAGTAGATAACCTCTACTCTCAGTGAAGACCTTCTCATCCATTAGTAGATAACCTCTACTCTGTGAAGACCTTCTCATCCATTAGTAGATAACCTCTACTCTGTGAAGACCTTCTCATCCATTAGTAGATAACCTCTACTCTCAGTGAAGACCTTCTCATCTTCACACCACCTCACTGAAGACCTTCTCATCCATTAGTAGATAACCTCCACTCTCAGTGAAGACCTTCTCATCCATTAGTAGATAACCTCCACTCTCAGTGAAGACCATTTAATGGGGAAATCGTTCTCTTTGGTTTCCATAGGAACCACCTTTTGGTTTCAATGGCTTCATAGAAACCCTATCCTTGTGTTTATTGGTCAGGAGCTGCAAGAGGCAGGGCTTGGAGGAAGAGCCCCTCCCCTCAGGAAGGACATCCCCCTTCTCCACCGAGGCCCCTCCCCTTCCAGGTAAACAGGGATTATTCATTAGAACACGAGTCTACAATGAGACAGATGATGAAGAGTCTTTACATTGGGGGTGTCTAGATGATGAAGAGTCTTTACATTAGGACAGTATAGATGATGAAGAGTCTTTACATTAGGACAGTATAGATGATTAAGAGTCTTTACATTGGGGGTGTCTAGATGATGAAGAGTCTTTACATTAGGAGTCTAGATGATGAAGAGTCTTTACATTGGGACAGTCTAGATGATGAAGAGTCTTTACATTAGGACAGTCTAGATGATGAAGAGTCTTTACATTAGGACAGTATAGATGATGAAGAGTCTTTACATTCGGGTGTCTAGATGATGAAGAGTCTTTACATTAGGACAGTCTAGATGATGAAGAGTCTTTACATTGGGGGTGTCTAGATGATGAAGAGTCTTTACATTAGGAGTCTAGATGATGAAGAGTCTTTACATTCGGGTGTCTAGATGATGAAGAGTCTTTACATTAGGACAGTATAGATGATGAAGAGTCTTTACATTAGGAGTCTAGATGATGAAGAGTCTTTACATTCGGGTGTCTAGATGATGAAGAGTCTTTACATTAGGACAGTCTAGATGATGAAGAGTCTTTACATTAGGACAGTCTAGATGATGAAGAGTCTTTACATTGGGAGTGTAGATGATGAAGAGTCTTTACATTAGGACAGTGTAGATGATGAAGAGTCTTTACATTAAGAGTCTAGATGATGAAGAGTCTTTACATTCGGGTGTCTAGATGATGAAGAGTCTTTACATTAGGACAGTCTAGATGATGAAGAGTCTTTACATTAGGACAGTCTAGATGATGAAGAGTCTTTACATTGGGAGTGTAGATGATGAAGAGTCTAGTTCACAGTACTTCCGATGGGAGTTAAAGAGTATCCTTTGATTGACAGGTCTCCCAGGAGCAGGAGCAGTGACTCTATTCGTCTGCGAGGGAAGGAGGCGCACAGCAGGAGAGGGAAGGAATCTCCTCGATCCAAAGCATGGATGAACCATCTCCCCCCCTCCTCCCCACGCCTCCCCCCCTCCTCTCCACGCCTCCCCTCCTCCCCGCGCCTCCCCCCCTCCTCCCCACGCCTCCCCCCCTCCTCCCCACGCCTCCCCCCCTCCTCCTATAGCCCACAGCCAAATACATCTGTCCTGGCTAAACAGAGCACCTCCTCTCCTCTTCTGAGGAACAGCGAGGAGTCTCCAACCTCTTCTCTCCTCCTTGGGCCAGAGAACCTGGACTCCTGTCCTCCTCTGAGGGACAGTAAGGAGTCTGCCACCTCCTCATTCTCCCCCAAGGCTTCTAAGATCTCCCGTACCTCGCCTGCCTACCCGCGGGCCGAGGAGGAGGGTGAGGAGCAGTCTGAGGAGCGTGAGGAGCAGTCTGAGGAGCGTGAGGAGGAGCAGTCTGAGGAGCGTGAGGAGGAGCAGTCTGAGGAGCGTGAGGAGGAGCAGTCTGAGGAGCGTGAGGAGGAGCAGTCTGAGGAGCGTGAGGAGGAGCTGTCTGAGGAGCGTGAGGAGGAGCAGTCTGAGGAACGTGAGGAGCAGTCTGAGGAGCGTGAGGAGGAGCAGTCTGAGGAGCGTGAGGAGGAGCAGTCTGAGGAGCGTGAGGAGGAGCAGTCTGAGGAGCGTGAGGAGGAGCAGTCTGAGGAGCGTGAGGAGGAGCAGTCTGAGGAGGGTGAGGTGGCGTGTCGCCGTGCGGAAGCGGTGTGTCTCCTGGAGGAGGCGGTGTGCTCCTGGAGGGAGGCACAGCAGGTGCTGCAGGAGGTGGAGGAGCTGCAGAGTCAGACTCTGAGGAGGACCTACGAGAAGATGACTTGGTCTCCCACAGCGACCGCCGCCTCCCCGCATGGAGACGCCATCGAGGGTGAGGATAGGTCAGCCTCCGTGGCGTCACAGGTGGAGGAGGACCAATCAGAGACAAGCTGACTTTCTTAATGCCATGGCAACACATTCAACCTTTTCTACCCATCCATGTTTTTACAGCAAATGCACAAAAGTAGAACATCGTTCTGAAACACTTTTAATAACATTATTATAACAGCTGTAAAATAGGACTAGTATTTATCTAAGTATGCTAATATTTATACAAACAGCAATACCAGGCCTCCCAGTTAGGACTGACTGGGAATGAGATGTCTAACGCTTTGGCCAATCAGGTGATTTAAGTTGATCATCAATGATGTCACTTTTTAGTGACATCACATTGATGTCAGAGTGTAAGGCTCGGTCTGTTCTTCTGCTCTGCACACAGTTTACAACTTAGTATGACAAGATCCATGTTTACATTGAAGCACTTCTGTAGTGAACCATTAATATGTTGTGGTTGTTGTCATCATTATTAGCACGTGGACAGCGGCATCAGGAGACGTAGCGGTCAGGCTTCCTACTCCCTGTTTATTCTCTAAAGGTTCAGGATCTCACAATCCATCTAATGATTTCAATGTCAAGCTTTAATAATATCTAATACAGCTAGCTAACGTAGCTAGTTCACACAGAAAGTGAATGTAGCTATTTAAGAACATAGAACGCTTACACAGCTAGCTAACAACACAGAAAGATAACACAGCTAGCTAACAACACAGAAAGATAACACAGCTAGCTAACAACACAGCTAGCTAACAACACAGCTAGCTAACAACACAGAAAGATAACACAGCTAGCTAACAACACAGCTAGCTAACAACACAGAAAGATAACACAGCTAGCTAACAACACAGCTAGCTAACAACACAGCTAGCTAACAACACAGCTAGCTAACAACACAGAAAGATAACACAGCTAGCTAACAACACAGAAAGATAACACAGCTAGCTAACAACACAGCTAGCTAACAACACAGAAAGATAACACAGCTAGCTAACAACACAGAAAGATAACACAGCTAGCTAACAACACAGCTAGCTAACAACACAGCTAGCTAACAACACAGAAAGATAACACAGCTAGCTAACACAACAATATCACTGACTTAAAAGAAGCTGTTTAATTATCTATATATTTATACCTATCTACCCTTTCTCTCTCTTGCTTTCTCTCGTTCTCTCTCGTTCTCTCGTTCTCTCCATCCCCCTCTCTCTCTCTCTTGCTTTCTCTCGTTCTCTCTCGTTCTCTCGTTCTCTCCATCCCCCTCTCTCTCTCTCTTGCTTTCTCTCGTTCTCTCTCGTTCTCTCGTTCTCTCCATCCCCCTCTCTCTCTCTCTTGTTTTCTCTCGTTCTCTCTCGTTCTCTCGTTCTCTCCATCCCCCTCTCTCTCTCTCTTGCTTTCTCTCGTTCTCTCTCGTTCTCTCTCGTTCTCTCTCGTTCTCTCCATCCCTCTCTCTCTGTCTCTCTTTCTATCTGTATGTGAACAGTGGATTTCAGGCAATCTGTCCCTTCTAACTGCCTCTGTTGTGTTGTTGGGGGGAGAGAGACATAAAGAGAGAGACAGAGCGAGAGAGAGAGCAGGGAAGTGAGTCAGATGGTTTAGATGAGGGGTCTCACCCTGACCTACATTTGCTACGTGGATATTTATTTATTTATTTACCACAGACAGTGCTAATTTCAGTCTCCACATCAATGTGACCCAGTTAGCTAATGAGCTAACTGTGCTCCCCAGGCAGGTTATATTATCAACACAGTGCTGCAGCAAGCACTACCGTACAACACAACACAATACAGCACACAATGCAACACAACATGCAACACAACGCAACACAACGCAATACAACACAACACAATACAACACAATACAACACAATACAACATGCAACACAACGCAATACAACACAATACAACACAACACAATACAACACAATACAACACAATACAACATGCAACACAACGCAATACAACACAATACAACACAATACAACACAACACAACACAATACTTTACAAAAGTAAGAGATATGTAAAAACTGTGAGAGTATGAAGGCAAGAGATTAGGTATAATGGTTACTCATGATTGCAAGTTTGTTTTTCTTTAAGCCATGTCTGAGGTTGATGTTTAAAGGTGAGGTAATTAGTAAGTTTGTAATAAATAATATTAATAATAAGTTTGTTTTTCTTTAAGCCATGTCTGAGGTTGATGTTTAAAGGTGAGGTAATTAGTAAGTTTGTAATAAATAATATTAATAATAAGTTTGTTTTTCTTTAAGCCATGTCTGAGGTTGATGTTTAAAGGTGAGGTAATTAGTAAGTTTGTAATAAATAATATTAATAATAAGTTTGTTTTTCTTTAAGTCATGTCTGAGGTTGATGTTTAAAGGTGAGGTAATTAGTAAGTTTGTAATAAATAATATTAATAATAAGTTTGTTTTGCTTTAAGTCATGTCTGAGGTTGATGTTTAAAGGTGAGGTAATTAGTAAGTTTGTAATAAATAATATTAATAATAAGTTTAAGCTGATGTTTGAAGGTTAGTTAAATAGTAAGTTTGTAGTAAATAATATTAGTAATATGTTTTGGTTAGGTTGGTGAGTTTCGGGGTTTCCATGAGAAAGACAGTTTGATTTTTGTTCAGGTGTCAACATGAATTGCTTAACCAATCAGAGACATGGACCATGGCTGCCGTCAGCAGGAAGTTGGCTGATTGGTTGTACCTGAACAGAACGGAGAGGTGCAGAGGGTTACGGCTCCATGTTCAGGTCAGCTGCTTTGATTCCCACTTCTCTGCCCTCTGACTCCACAGACTGGTCAGCATCAGAGCTGGCCAGGAGTCACAGGGAGGACTGGTCTGCATCAGAGCTGGCCACAGGGAGGACTGGTCTGCATCAGAGCTGGCCAGGAGCCACAGGGAGGACTGGTCAGCATCAGAGCTGGCCAGGAGCCACAGGGAGGACTGGTCTGCATCAGAGCTGGCCAGGAGTCACAGGGAGGACTGGTCTGCATCAGAGCTGGCCACAGGGAGGACTGGTCTGCATCAGAGCTGGCCACAGGGAGGACTGGTCTGCATCAGAGCTGGCCACAGGGAGGACTGGTCTGCATCAGAGCTGGCCACAGGGAGGACTGGTCTGCATCAGAGCTGGCCAGGAGCAGTGGTCGCCATTTCAACATGTTACAAGAGCTCGCTTCCAGATCCAGGAATAATTCCTTGCTTAATTGACAGAATAATCAGATGGGCGATGAAGCAAACTAGGGCATCCTTATTTAAAATGTGTTATCCAAACCATAAGCCTCCTCTGCTTTTGAGAGCTGATGATGTTTCCCGCTGCTGATTCTGATATGTCAGGTCTTCATTAGGTGGGCACCACTGATGGGGAGAAGCTTTGGCCAGCTCCTCAACTGAGTATATCAAAAGGTTGTTAAAGTGCTATCTGACCTGATCTGAGCTTCAGTTTCACTTCTGGTTCCTCTGATCACTATTTCCTTCAGTTGATTCATTAAGATCAGGTTCCCAGTTCCCCTTTCATCACCAATTACCCGTCCTTATCTTCCTTCCTACCTTATTTCAGAGGGATGGGAAAATACGCCTATCACGACAACTCCATGTAATGCTCTTTAACTTGGCCAGAGGGCGCCATTGGCCCAGCAAAGGGTTTGGATTGCACCTTCCTCGTGATGGAGGATTTCAATGAGGCCGTGGTCTGCCGTGATGTTCTCATGGCAAGCTCCTCTTCCTAAACATTGTGTCTCCTTAAATCATGCGTTACCCTGACCGTACGTTGTACCCGCCATAAATAATAGGTGGCGCCATATATGCTGAGCTACGACCAGGGGTCTGGCCTTAGCTGTGCATTGAACCAGTTATGGACGATGGCGCCATCTAGTGTCATCTTTACATGTTGTTTACTCCACTCTACAAATAGGGGTTCCCTCCTTCGCTCAGCCTTTTCTCCAGAACTCTGCCCAGTGTGCTAGAACAGCGAGGGCTGTGGCTGAACCCCCCTAAGACGGTTACTAAAATGGCCACCAGCTATGGTTATTAGGCTATCTAGTAAGCTTTCACAAAACAAACACACAGCAGCATAAAATGCCATCATCTATTGACCCTAACCTCATCATTCTTCCACCCAGCATTATAGTTCCTCAACACAGCAAAATGGTTGCCAAGGAACGTTGTGTGTGTGTTCTGTGCATGTGAGTGTGTGTGTGTTCTGTGCATGTGAGTGTGTGTGTGCGTGTGTGTGTGTGTTATATGCGTGTGTGTTATGTGTGTGTGTGTGTTCTGTGCATGTGAGTGTGTGTGTATTCTGTGCATGTGAGTGTGTGTGTGGTCTGTGCATGTGAGTGTGTGTGTGTGTGTGTTCTGTGCATGTGCGTGTGTGTGTGTTCTGTGCATGTGTTATGTGCATATGTGTGTGTGTTATGTGCATATGTGTGTGTGTGTTATGTGCGTGTGCGTGTGTGTGTTCTGTGCATGTGAGTGTGTGTGTGTTCTGTGCATGTGAGTGTGAGTGTATTCTGTGCATGTGAGTGTGTGTGTTCTGTGCATGTGAGTGTGTGTGTGTTCTGTGCATGTGAGTGTGTGTGTGCGTGTGTGTGTGTTATATGCGTGTGTGTGTGTGTGTTCTGTGCATGTGCGTGTGTGTGTTATGTGTGTGTGTGTTCTGTGCATGTGCGTATGTGTGTGTGTTCTGTGCATGTGTTATGTGCATATGTGTGTGTGTGTGTGTGTGTGTGTTATGTGCGTGTGTGTGTTCTGTGCATGTGAGTGTGTGTGTGTGTGTGTTCTGTGCATGTGCGTGTGTGTGTTCTGTGCATGTGAGTGTGTGTGTGTGTGTGTTCTGTGCATGTGAGCGTGTGTGTTCTGTGCATGTGAGTGTGTGTGTATTCTGTGCATGTGAGTGTGTGTGTGGTCTGTGCATGTGAGTGTGTGTGTGTGTGTGTTCTATGCATGTGCGTGTGTGTGTGTTTTGTGCATGTGTTATGTGCATATGTGTGTGTGTTATGTGCATATGTGTGTGTGTGTTATGTGCGTGTGCGTGTGTGTGTTCTGTGCATGTGAGTGTGTGTGTGTGTTCTGTGCATGTGAGTGTGTGTGTGTGTGTGTGTGTGTGTGTGAGTTAAACTATGTATGAGATACATTACCCTTATTACTGTAGGACTCATTAAGTATTCATGCTAACGGCTAACTGCTAGCTACCTCTGCAGCTGGTGTGTGGGTCACAGGTCTGTCCCCTCAACAGGAGCGGGTTAGCGGTGTGCTACCATTGTGTTAAACAAAAGGACAAGGGGACGTTGAGAAGCCCTCTGTCACCACAGCTCAGACCTTCTACACATCACCCAATCAAAGCTTGGTCCAACCTATCCCAATACATTTAATACACACAACGTATTCATCAATATGAATGAATAGCATAAGAAAACATCAAACTGT
>JACYXH010000453.1:452500-460000 GCA_026745465.1 Lota lota
TTAGGGTTGGGTTGTTAAGGTTAAGGTTAGGGTAAGAGTAGGGTTAGGGGTTCCTATGGGTGGGGTTCGAGGGTTTAGTTTTCAGTCCTGGGGTCAGGGTTAGGGGTTCAGAGGGGTTTGAGGGTTTAGTTTTCAGTCCTAGGGTTAGGGGTTCAGAGGGGTTTGAGGGTTTAGTTTTCAGTCCTAGGGTTAGGGGTTCAGAGGGGTTTGAGGGTTTAGTTTTCAGTTCTGGGGTTAGGGTTAGGGGTTCAGAGGGGTTTGAGGGTTTAGTTTTCAGTTCTGGGGTTAGGGTTAGGGTAGTAAGGGTTAGGGTGAGAGGGGGGTTAGGGTAGTAAGGGTTGTTAGGGTAGTTAGGGTTAGGGTAGTAAGGGTTGTTAGGGTTAGGGTAGTTAGGATTAGGGTAGTAAGGGTTGTTAGGGTAGTTAGGGTTAGGGTAGTAAGGGTTAGGGTAGTAAGGGTTAGGGTAGTAAGGGTTGTTAGGGTAGTTAGGGTTAGGGTAGTAAGGGTTGTTAGGGTAGTTAGGGTTAGGGTAGTAAGGGTTGTTAGGGTTAGGGTAGTTAGGATTAGGGTAGTAAGGGTTAGGGTAGTTAGGGTTAGGGTAGTAAGGGTTAGGGTAGTAAGGGTTAGGGTAGTAAGGGTTGTTAGGGTAGTTAGGGTTAGGGTAGTAAGGGTTGTTAGGGTAGTTAGGGTTAGGGTAGTAAGGGTTGTTAGGGTTAGGGTAGTTAGGGTTAGGGTAGTAAGGGTTAGGGTAGTTAGGGTTAGGGTAGTAAGGGTTGTTAGGGTAGTAAGGGTTAGGGTAGTAAGGGTTGTTAGGGTTAGGGTAGTTAGGGTTAGGGTAGTAAGGGTTGTTAGGGTAGTTAGGGTTAGGGTAGTAAGGGTTGTTAGGGTTAGGGTAGTTAGGGTTAGGGTAGTAAGGGTTGTTAGGGTAGTTAGGGTTAGGGTAGTAAGGGTTGTTAGGGTTAGGGTAGTTAGGGTTAGGGTAGTAAGGGTTGTTAGGGTAGTTAGGGTTAGGGTAGTAAGGGTAGTTAGGGTTAGGGTAGTAAGGGTTGTTAGGGTAGTTAGGGTTAGGGTAGTAAGGGTTGTTAGGGTTAGGGTAGTAAGGGTTGTTAGGGTTAGGGTAGTTAGGATTAGGGTAGTAAGGGTTGTTAGGGTAGTTAGGGTTAGGGTAGTAAGGGTTGTTAGGGTAGTTAGGGTTAGGGTAGTAAGGGTTGTTAGGGTAGTTAGGGTTAGGGTAGTAAGGGTTGTTAGGGTTAGGGTAGTAAGGGTTGTTAGGGTAGTTAGGGTTAGGGTAGTAAGGGTTGTTAGGGTAGTTAGGGTTAGGGTAGTAAGGGTCAGGTGTAACTTGTGTTTCTCTCCAACTCCAGGTGTCTGGGCCGGTCTTCTGTCTCTTACTGTCCGTCGGTTTGATTCGGCTGGGACACACATACTGATATAGAGACACACACATACACTCAAGAGGTGAGTCAGAACACACACACACACACACACACACACACACACACACACACACTCACACTGTATCTGTATGTGTATTTTGAGGTGTAATGGGCATGTATGTCCACCAGAAAGCGCTGTTTACTCATTATCTTTAAGCGTTGCTTTGGTATCTCTGTAACCATGGCAACGCTCTCTGAATATCTTTACACGCTGATTTGTTGAAAACATTCATACATTAATTGTAGGTTGGTCTATTTAGTATGCTATTATTATCATAAATGTTTTATTGGATACATGTAATATAAAACTGTCTTTCCTTTTCATTCAGAATTGGTTGTATAGTCAACCCGTTTCCCATTGGAAGATAGCTTTTTATTTATAATGTTTATAATTAATCCAAAGCATTTCTGGTTCCAATCCCCAGAGACCTGGTACAGACGTGCAAGATACTGTAAACGCCATGTTTAGGACTGTCCTTCATCACAGCAAGTCTGTCCTTCATCACACCTAGTCTGTCCTTCATCACAGCTACAGTCTATCCTCTATCACAGCTACAGTCTGTCCTCTATCACAGCTACAGTCTGTCCTCTATCACAGCTACAGTCTGTCCTCTATCACAGCTACAGTCTGTCCTCTATCACAGCTACAGTCTGTCCTCTATCACAGCTACAGTCTGTCCTCTATCACAGCTACAGTCTGTCCTCTATCACAGTTACAGTCTGTCCTCTATCACAGTTACAGTCTGTCCTTCATCACAGCTGCAGTCTGTCCTTCATCACAGCTGCAGTCTTTCCTTCATCCCAGCTGCAGTCTGTCCTCTATCACAGCTACAGTCTGTCCTCTATCACAGTTACAGTCTGTCCTCTATCACAGTTACAGTCTTTCCTTCATCACAGCTGCAGTCTGTCCTTCATCACAGCTGCAGTCTTTCCTATATCACAGTTACAAACCAAAAGTAGTTTTAAAGAATGATATATTACAATCTTTTTTTTGTTATATTTAAACGTATCAGTGTTCATTTGGTTTATCACTATATAACAATGTATAGGGTTTTTTAAAGATGGATATATATATGGAAATTTTTCATCCACAGAAATTGTTTTTACAAATAATGATTGAAATAATTGCTCTACTGAATTCTGCAATAAAGTATTTTGTGAAACGGTTCTTGTATTCATCCACTGTACGTCTGTATATATATATAAAGCGATATATATATATAGAAATATCTTTACCTATATCTACAGAGATAGATATAGCTATACAGAGAGAGCTATATATCTCTGTATAGCTGTATCTGTCTCTAGAGATATCTCTAGCTGTTCATCTATATATACATATACACACAGCTATCTCTATAGAGATATCTCTAGATGCATATCTATATCTATAGAGATAGATATATCTCTATAGGGATAGAGATTATGTCTATATATATATATATAGAGATAGCAATAGATGTATATCTATAGAGATGGACATATATAGAGATAGCGATTGATGTATATCTATAGAGATATGGATAGATGTATCTCTAGATGTATATCTATAGGGATAGAGTAATTGTGTATCTATAGGGATAGAGATTATGTACATCTATAGAGATAGAGATGATGTATATATATAGAGATAGAGATGATGTATATCTATAGAGATAGAGATAGATGTATATCTATAGAGCTAGAGATGATGCATATCTATAGAGATAGATATGATGTATGTCTGTAGAGATGATGTATATCTATATATAGATAGAGATAGATGTATATCTATAGAGATATGGATAGATGTATATCTATAGAGATATAGATATCTCTAGATGTATATCTATAGAGATAGAGATTATATATATCTATAGAGATAGAGATGACGTATATCTATAGAGCTAGAGATGATGTATATCTATAGAGATAGAGATAGATGTATATCTATAGAGCTAGAGATGATGCATATCTATAGAGATAGAGATGATATATATCTATAGAGATAGAGATGGTGTATATCTATAGAGATAGAGATAGATGTATATCTATAGAGATAGAGATGATATATATCTATAGAGATAGAGATGATGTATATCTATAGAGATAGAGATTATGTATATCTATAGAGATAGAGATGATGTATATCTGTAGAGATGATGTATATCTATTGAGACAGAGATAGATGTATATCTATAGAGCTAGAGATGATGTACATCTATAGAGATAGAGATAGCTATACAGAGACAGAGGCCCAGGCAGCCTCACAGGGGATGTGATGAGCGTTTCCATGGAATCGCTAATGAGAGGAGAGCTGGTGACAAGGTGTCAATCAACCATCGCTGTGTTTGGACCATCTGACCGGGAGCACGGCTTCACAAATAAACAAATAAATAAGCATCAAACAATAGGACATCATCAGACTGGTTAGTCCTACTGTGCCTGGCATGTCTTCCAGACCCTGAGGTCTGATGAAGAAGGCTCCCTGCTGAGAGCCACTCGTCATCATCATGAGGACGGAGCTCATGGTATTTATAACGACTCTGGTGGTGGGCTTCCTACAATTATGACTCCTACCCCCAAACTATGACATCTACCCCCTCATTTTGACTCCTAACTCCTAACTATGACTCCTGACCTCTAACTATGACTCTTAACGCCTAACTGTGACTCCTGACCCCTAACTATGACTCTTAACGCCTAACTGTGACTCCTGACCCCTAACTATGACTCTTAACGCCTAACTATGACTCCTGACCCCTAACTATGACTCCTAACGCCTAACTATGACTCCTGACCCCTAACTATGACTCCTGACCCCTAACTATGACTCCTGACCCCTAACTATGACTCCTGACCCCTAACTATTACATCTTCCCCCTCATTTTGACTCCTAATGCCTAACTATGACTCCTGACCCCTAACTATGACTCCTAACGCCTAACTATGACTCCTGACCCCTAACTATGACTCCTGACCCCTAACTATGACTCCTGACCCCTAACTATGACTCCTGACCCCTAACTATGACTCCTGACCCCTAACTATGACTCCTGACCCCTAACTCGGCCCGTTCGGGGTCGCCACCATGCGCTGAAGTGACTACTGACACCCATTACCCAAGTTTCTTAAGTTCTAATCCTTAACCAAACCCTAACCACCAGGTGGTCAATGATCACCATTGACCACCGGAGATGGGGCTCTCAGACCCACACCAGTCCAGCCAACGGTCCCACAGAACCCCTTCATTGTGGCAGATTAGCTTTTAGTTAGTAACACTTGATCAAGTTACTTTTTTATCACTGCATGACAACTCGAAAAAAGACTTCCATCATGTGAACGTTTGTTCAAAACATCCCATAGGTTCTCTCTCTGAATGTTTATGATATGATACACTATTTATCTGTTGAACTTGAATCAAATTCATTTGTTTGTTTAAAGCAACCCACACTCATGTTCTCTAAGCATATTTGTTCAAATTAAAATTTAACCAATATCCCAAAAAATTATTATACATTTGTATTGGGTTAGTTAACAATTATAGCACCGGGGCCTTAATGACCTACTTACGCCACTGTCAACTTCCCATGTCTTACGACGATGAGAAGCAATTGGCGTTGCCTGCGTTAGTTATCCTATGCTACGTCTTCCAAAATGTCTGGTCTGAAAACTAGGACGGCTTAAACTCACTGTGCCTCAGCGTGCCGTGGCACTCACTCTGTCACTCACTCTGTCACTCACTCATTCACTCACTCTCTCACTCGCTCACTCATTCACTCACTCTCTCACTCATTCATTCATTCACTCACTCACTCATTCACCCACTCTCTCACTCACTCTCTCACTCACTCTCTCACTCATTCACTCACTCACTCACTCACTCTCTTACTCACTCATTTACTCACTCTCTCACTCTCTCACTCTCTCACTCATTCATTCACTCACTCTCTCACTCACTCACTCATTCACTCACTCTTTCACTCTCTCACTCACTCATTCACTCACTTCCGGCTAGCCACCCACCAACTCACACACACACACACACACACGCATATACACACACACACACGCATATACACACACACACACGCACGCATATACACACACACACACACACACACACACGCATATACACACACACACACGCATATACACACACACACATGCATATACACACACACACACGCATATACACAAACACACACACGCATATACACAAACACACACACGCATATACACACACACACACACGCATATACACAAACACACACACGCATATACACACACACACACGCATATACACAAACACACACACGCATATACACACACACACACGCATATATACACACACACACACGCATATATACACAAACACACACACGCATATACACACACACACACACGCATATACACAAACACACACACGCATATACACACACACACACGCATATATACACACACACACGCATATACACAAACACACACACGCATATACACACACACACGCATATACACAAACACACACACGCATATACACACACACACACACGCATATACACAAACACACACACGCATATACACACACACACCAATCGTGACGGAGGCATGAATTAACATTTGTGAAGTACAAATACCACGACATTTAGCGTGTGTAATAGAGTCGAGATCAACGTCTCTCTCTCTCTCGCCCCTCCCTCCCTCGCTCCTTTCTTCTCATTGTCTCTCTCTCTCTGCTGGCCAATCTCTATGACATTCACACCTTCAACACACACGTCCTGACACACACACCTAGCATGACATTCACACCTTCAACACACACGTCCTGACACACACACCTAGCATGACATTCACACCTTCAACACACACGTCCTGACACACACACCTAGCATGTCCCAGCTGCAGCAGTGTTTGATGTTGTGTAGAACTGACCTGTTACTTCTGATCATATCCTAGTCATCAGAGGCAGGGTTAGACAGACCCACAGGGCTAATGTAGTCATGAACATCTCATTGGAATTCATGGGTTCATCACCATCTTCATCACAGCGACCATCATCATCACCACGACCATTATCATCGTCATCCTCTTCATCACCACCACCATCATCTTCATCACAGCGACCATCATCATCACAACCACCATTATCATCGTCATCCTCTTCATCACCACCACCATCATCTTCATCACAGCGACCATCATCATCACAACCACCATTATCATCATCATCATCATTATCATCCCAGGAAACTGACCAATCAGAGTAGGACAGGTTTGTCCCTGGATTACTGAACCATTCATTTAACAACAAGAAGAGTCCTCCCCTCCCTTACACCCCCACCCTACCCCAGGAGGTGATGTGTTCCGCACCATCCTCTTCCTCCTCTTCCTCGGGGCTAAGTGAGCCTCCTGGTGAACAGCGCTGCTCTCAGACTTCAACCACTGATCCATCAAACATCACTCTATCACTCATCACTCACTCTATCACTCATCCCACTCATCACTCACTCTATCACTCATCACTCATCACTCACTCTATCACTCATAACTCACTCTATCACTCATCACTCACTCTATCACTCATCACTCACTCTATCACTCATCACTCACTCATCACTCACTCTATCACTCATCACTCATCACTCACTCTATCACTCATCACTCACTCTATCACTCATCACTCACTCTATCACTCATCACTCACTCTATCACTCATCACTCACTCATCACTCACTCTATCACTCATCACTCATCACTCACTCTATCACTCATCACTCACTCTATCACTCATCACTCACTCATCACTCACTCTATCACTCATAACTCACTCTATCACTCATCACTCACTCTATCACTCATCACTCACTCTATCACTCATCACTCACTCATCACTCACTCTATCACTCATCACTCACTCTATCACTCATCACTCACTCTATCACTCATCACTCACTCATCACTCACTCTATCACTCATCACACTCATCACTCACTCTATCACTCATCACACTCATCACTCACTCTATCACTCATCACTCACTCCATCACTCATCGCTCACTCTATCACTCATCACTCACTCTATCAC
>JACYXH010000453.1:467500-472500 GCA_026745465.1 Lota lota
TACTGCCCTTTATATTACATGTTATACTGCACTTTATATTACATGTTATACTGCACTTTATATTACATGTTATACTGCACTTTATATTACATGTTATACTGCACTTTATATTACATGTTATACTGCACTTTATATTACATGTTATACTGCACTTTATATTACATGTTATACTGCACTTTATATTACATGTTATACTGCACTTTATATTACATGTTATACTGCACTTTATATTACATGTTATACTGCACTTTATATTACATGTTATACTGCACTTTATATTACATGTTATACTGCACTTTATATTACATGTTATACTACACTTTATATTACATGTTATACTACACTTTATTATATACATTCCATTTGATTTTTACTTCATATTAAATTATATAAGTATGTGTTCTTTCACAAAGATATTGGTGAGTCTTTCAGGGTGAAAATACACTCACAACCCATCTCTGAACATAGATTTACGCGTAACTAATAAACATAAATACATATACCAATAATATATACATACATGAATATATATAGATAATGAATACAGTCATATATAATATGAAACCTGTAATGTTTTGTGTTATCTTTATAACTAAAAGGTACGACTGGACTAAATATTCATTTAGTCATATGGCGCTGCCATCTTTATTCTGTAACCTTCTTAACCACATCCGGTTCAACCAAACATTCCAACCGAAAGTTCTAAGGATGTTACAAAACCCTAGATCTGTAAGCTAAATAATCAGGATGTTTCCTCCTCAGTTGAGACCCGCCTCTGTCAGCGCTGTCTTCCACAACTCAGACAACCGACTCCCCGGCGTGTGCCGGCGCCTGCGCAGGCGCAGAATCACCGTGCTGGTAATACCCGCCGTCTCCGCTCCGGACGTTACACAATACAACTGGACACGACCAGGAAGTTAGCATGTCATTTAGCCTCTAGACTATCCTAGTATTTTATAGATACTACGGGGAAAGAGATATAAGGAGTACCAGGAGGAGCTATAGAGATATAAGGAGTACCAGGAGGAGCTATAGAGATATAAGGAGTACCAGGAGGAGCTATAAAGATATAAGGAGTACCAGGAGGCGCTACAGAGATATAAGGAGTACCAGGAGGCGGTATAGAGATATAAGGAGTACCAGGAGGCGCTATAGAGATATAAGGAGTACCAGGAGGCGCTATAGAGATATAAGGAGTACCAGGAGGAGCTATAAAGAGATATAAGGAGTACCAGGAGGCGCTATAGAGATATAAGGAGTACCAGGAGGCGCTATAGAGATATAAGGAGTACCAGGAGGCGCTATAGAGATATAAGGAGTACCAGGAGGCGCTATAGAGATATAAGGAGTACCAGGAGGAGCTATAAAGAGATATAAGGAGTACCAGGAGGCGCTATAGAGATATAAGGAGTACCAGGAGGCGCTACAGAGATATAAGGAGTACCAGGAGGCGCTACAGAGATATAAGGAGTACCAGGAGGCGCTATAGAGATATAAGGAGTACCAGGAGGCGCTATAGAGATATAAGGAGTACCAGGAGGCGCTATAGAGATATAAGGAGTACCAGGAGGCGCTATAGAGATATAAGGAGTACCAGGAGGCGCTACAGAGATATAAGGAGTACCAGGAGGCGCTACAGAGATATAAGGAGTACCAGGAGGCGTCCCTCAGCATAGCACACAATACACGATCAAGCTCTGTTTCTCCCTCAGTGCAACTCAGACAAGTTCTGCTCCAGACCCGGTCAGCCCGGGTCGCTTCGGCGGAGGTCTGGAGGTTCGAGTCCCGGTCAGTCCTGCCGCTGTCCCCGCGCGTCACACTGCTCGCACGTCTTTATAAGGAGCTTCCTGTGAAGTCATCACCCCGCCCTGCGTCTTTATAAGGAGCTTCCTGTGAAGTCATCACCCCGCCCTGCGTCTTTATAAGGAGCTTCCTGTGATGTCATCACCCCGCCCTGCGTCTTTATAAGGAGCTTCCTGTGATGTCATCACCCCGCCCTGCGTCTTTATAAGGAGCTTCCTGTGATGTCATCACCCCGCCCTGCGTCTTTATAAGGAGCTTCCTGTGATGTCATCACCCCGCCCTGCGTCTTTATAAGGAGCTTCCTGTGATGTCATCACCCCGCCCTGCGTCTTTATAAGGAGCTTCCTGTGATGTCATCACCCCGCCCACGCCAGTCTAATCTGTAAATGATTATAGCCTGCAATAACTATTGATTATAGACCGTTGGATGTAATAACTATTGATTATAGACCGTTGGATGTAATATCTATTGATTATAGACCGTTGGATGTAATAACTATTGATTATAGACCATTGGATGTTATAACTATTGATTATAGACCGTTGGATGTAATATCTATTGATTATAGACCATTGGATGTTATAACTATTGATTATAGACCGTTGGATGTAATAACTGTATTGATTATAGACCGTTGGATGTAATAACTATTGATTATAGACCGTTGGATGTAATATCTATTGATTATAGACCATTGGATGTTATAACTATTGATTATAGACCGTTGGATGTAATATCTATTGATTATAGACTGTTGGATGTTATAACTATTGATTATAGACCGTTGGATGTAATAACTATTGATTATAGACCGTTGGATGTAATAACTATTGATTATAGACCGTTGGATGTAATAACTGTATTGATTATAGACCGTTGGCGGTAATAACTATGTATTGATTATAGACCAGAGTAAAGATAAACCAGTATAATGTACAGGTGTAACATTAAACCAGTATAGTGTACAGGTGTAAACCAGTAAAGTGTCCAGGTGTAATATTAAACCAGTAGTGTACAGGTGTAAAGATAAACCAGTATAATCTACAGGAGTAACATTAAACCAGTATAGTGTACAGGTGTAAAGATAAACCAGTATAATGTACAGGTGTAGCTTTAAACCAGTATAGTGTCCAGATGTAAAGATAAACCAGTATAATGTACAGGTGTAAACCAGCATAGTGTACAGGTGTAACATTAAACCAGTATAGTGTCCAGGTGTAAAGATAAACCAGTATAATGTACAGGTATAAACCAGCATAGTGTACAGGTGTAACATTAAACCAGTATAGTGTCCAGGTGTAAAGATAAACCAGTATAATGTACAGGTGTAAACCAGCATAGTGTACAGGTGTAACATTAAACCAGTATAGTGTCCAGGTGTAAAGATAAACCAGTATAATGTACAGGTATAAACCAGCATAGTGTACAGGTGTAACATTAAACCAGTATAGTGTCCAGGTGTAAAGATAAACCAGTATAATGTACAGGTGTAAACCAGCATAGTGTACAGGTGTAACATTAAACCAGTATAGTGTCCAGATGTAAAGATAAACCAGTATAATGTACAGGTGTAAACCAGCATAGTGTACAGGTGTAACATTAAACCAGTATAGTGTCCAGGTGTAAAGATAAACCAGTATAATGTACAGGTGTAACTTTAAACCAGTATAGTGTCCAGGTGTAAGGATAAACCAGTATAATGTACAGGTGTAAACCAGCATAGTGTACAGGTGTAACATTAAACCAGTATAGTGTCCAGGTGTAAAGATAAACCAGTATAATGTACAGGTGTAACTTTAAACCAGTATAGTGTCCAGGTGTAAGGATAAACCAGTATAATGTACAGGTGTAAACCAGCATAGTGTACAGGTGTAACATTAAACCAGTATAGTGTCCAGGTGTAAAGATAAACCAGTATAATGTACAGGTGTAAAGATAAACCAGTATAATGTACAGGTGTAACTTTAAACCAGTATAGTGTCCAGGTGTAAAGATAAACCAGTATAATGTACAGGTGTAAACCAGTAGTTTCCATATCACTGGGATATTTGGAAGAAACAAAACTTAACCTTCTAACTGCGGTTTGCAAATATGCAGACAAGTTAAAAAAGTATGATACTTTATTTTTGCATACAAATCCCTGAAGCAATCAAATACTGAATTCTGATTTGAATACAAATAGCGTTTATGAATTCTAATGAGCCAATATTAGTGAGTTAATAATAAGTAGCAGGTGTGTTGACTTCTTAAACACAAACTGATCCTTTGCTCAGCATTTATTTAGTCTGCTGAAGCATCGGACATAAAGCCCTATGACCCGATGAAGACCAGGAACCAGGACTAACCAGAGGACGTCCTCCTACAGTCTATAGACCCGGTCTGTTCAGAGTCCTCCTACAGTCTATAGACCCGGTCTGTTCAGAGTCCTCCTACAGTCTATAGACCCGGTCTGTTCAGAGTCCTCCTACAGTCTATAGACCCGGTCTGTTCAGAGTCCTCCTACAGTCTATAGACCCGGTCTGTTCAGAGTCCTCCTACAGTCTATAGACCCGGTCTGTTCAGAGTCCTCCTACAGTCTATAGACCCGGTCTGTTCAGAGTCCTCCTACAGTCTATAGACCCGGTCTGTTCAGAGTCCTCCTACAGTCTATAGACCCGGTCTGTTCAGAGTCCTCCTACAGTCTATAGACCCGGTCCGTTCAGAGTCCTCCTACAGTCTATAGACCCGGTCTGTTCACAGCAAGTTGTAGATTAATCCGTCCAACCCCTCCAGACACTGTCCAGAACCCTCCAGAAAGTGTCCAGAAGCCTCCAGAAAGTGTCCAGAATCCTCCAGAACCTTCCAGAACCCTTCAGAAAGTGTCCAGAACCTTCCAGAACCCTCCAGAAAGTGTCCAGAACCCTCCAGCACTCTCCAGAAAGTGTCCAGAATCCTCCAGAAAGTGTCCAGAACCCTCCAGAGAGTGTCCAGAACCCTCCAGAGTGTCCAGAACCCTCCAGAAAGTGTCCAAAAGCCTCCAGAATCCTCCAGAAAGTGTCCAGAAGCCTCCAGAACCTTCCAGAAAGTGTCCAGATGCCTCCAGAATACCCCAGAAAGTGTCCAGAACCCTCCAGAGAGTGTCCAGAACCCTCCAGAGTGTCCAGAACCCTCCAGAGTGTCCAGAAGCCTCCAGAACGTGTCCAGAAGCCTCCAGAAG
>JACYXH010000453.1:475000-495000 GCA_026745465.1 Lota lota
GCCCCAGCCCTCCACGCAGCCAGCCACCCAGCCACACTGCCTGCCTGAGCGTCCCTCTGTGGACTGTGTGCTGCCAGTAGTGTGTAGAGTAAAGATGAGTAGAGTCAAATTGTTTGTGGAGTGTTGGTTCTGTATCCCGGTCAGTGAAGACACTGGAAGACAAACAAACACAAGCTAGCATCAGTTAGCAGCTGGACTAGCTCTAGTCACTCACCTCTCCTTCCTGAAGTTATACTGTCCTTGTGTAGTACTAGATATTATACTAGTACACTGCTAGCATAACACCTACCAGACTAGTACACTGCTAGCATAACACCTACCAGACTAGTACACTGCTAGCATAACACCTACCAGACTAGTACACTGCTAGCATAACACCTACTAGACTAGTACACTGCTAGCATAACACCTACTAGACTAGTACACTGCTAGCATAACACCTACCAGACTAGTACACTGCTAGCATAACACCTACCAGACTAGTACACTGCTAGCATAACACCTACCAGACTAGTACACTGCTAGCATAACACCTACCAGACTAGTACACTGCTAGCATAACACCTACCAGGCTAGTATAATACCTACCAGCCAGGTATACTAGTATAACACCTGCTAGACAAGTATAATACTAGTATAACACCTGCTAAACAAGTATACTACTAGTATAATACGTACATGACAAGTATACTACTGTTATAATACCTACCAGTAAAGCTCGGGTCTGGACGATGCTCCGTGATCAGTAAGACGACTGATCGATGTAATGGTATTTTAGGCAATATATTAGGATTTTATACTATATTAGACAGTATCTCCACTGATACTACTTCTGAGTGATATATTTGACCAGAACTACCGCTGTACTATTGTATTATATGATATATTTAATACTTTCGCTCCAATGATGCTACTCTCCGCTTGTCACGGACGCCATCTTGCGTGATGTTGGAAGTGTACGCGTAAGAGTGACGTCACGATGTGCGACTGCTATCCATGGCCGGAAGCGAAATGACAAATTCTACTATGGCGAACACAATGGCCTTTGCGTACGTCAACGTCGCCGCCATATTGGTGAGGTCACGACTGGCCTGTTAACAAATATGATATATAGAGACAGAAAGATAAAAGCTGGAGATAATTGTTTAAGGGCTACGATATAGAAACAAGAGAGATAGAGAGATCAAGATGCAGTCTGAAAAGATTAGTTCTTAGCCTGTGGTGGAAGATTGGTTGGGATTCAGCTGTCCTGAGGTCAGTAGAAGCTTCTCAGAAAGGGCTTTGAGCCTAACCCAACAAACTACTGGTCAGGTTTAAATAACAACTACTGGTCAGGTTTAGACAATACAACTACTGGTCAGGTTTAAATAACAACTACTGGTCAGGTTTAGACAACACTTTCCTTGTTAGGTTCAGGATTTATCATTTTATAATTCCATTTGTAAAACAAAGCTTTGTACAACAATGACAGAAACAAACTATTTTCAATAATCCTGGAAGAATTTGTTAAACAGTTTCAGAAAAGTGTGTTTAAAAAATGGTATGATCCAGAAAATGAGGAATTAAAAACAAGATAAATGTTTCTAAAGTGGAATGAGCCTATGAGCAAGGCACCTGAGGATTCAAACCTTCAACCAGTTAATCAAAGTCCCTTCTGAGGATTCAAACCTTCAACCAGTAATCAAAGTCCCTTCTGAAGATTCTGAGTCAGTGCTCCTAGTTGATTGGCCGGTAGGCCTGCCACTCGGCCAGGCGGTGCCTCCTGACGCAGACGAAGAGCCCGCCCAGCAGGAGGATCAGCAGGGGGGTCCCGAGGCCCACGGCCATGATGGACAGAACCAGGGGAGAGAAGGAGTCCATCGGGGGGTCCCCGATCCCAGCAAGCACACTCCTGAAACACACGGTACATCATCTCACTCCTGAAGCACACGGTACATCATCTCACTCCTGAAGCACACGGTACAACATCTCACTCCTGAAGCACACGGTACATCATCTCACTCCTGAAGCACACGGTACATCATCTCACTCCTGAAACACACGGTACAACATCTCACTCCTGAAGCACACGGTACATCATCTCACTCCTGAAGCACACGGTACATCATCTCACTCCTGAAACACACGGTACATCATCTCACTCCTGAAACACACGGTACATCATCTCACTCCTGAAGCACACGGTACATCATCTCACTCCTGAAGCACACGGTACATCATCTCACTCCTGAAGCACACGGTACATCATCTCACTCCTGAAGCACACGGTACATCATCTCACTCCTGAAGCACACGGTACATCATCTCACTCCTGAAGCACACGGTACATCATCTCACTCCTGAAACACACGGTACATCATCTCACTCCTCAAACACACGGTACATCATCTCACTCCTGAAGCACACGGTACATCATCTCACTCCTGAAGCACACGGTACATCATCTCACTCCTGAAGCACACGGTACATCATCTCACTCCTGAAACACACGGTACAACATCTCACTCCTGAAGCACACGGTACAACATCTCACTCCTGAAGCACACGGTACATCATCTCACTCCTGAAGCACACGGTACATCATCTCACTCCTGAAACACACGGTACAACATCTCACTCCTGAAGCACACGGTACATCATCTCACTCCTGAAACACACGGTATATCATCTCACTCCTGAAACACACGGTACATCATCTCACTCCTGAAACACACGGTACATCATCTCACTCCTGAAACACACGGTACATCATCTCACTCCTGAAACACACGGTACATCATCTCACTCCTGAAGCACACGGTCACTCCTTCACTATGGGTTCCAGCATGGACAGTGTGTCAGCAGGGGGAGTAGCCTCAGAGCACTCCCCAGCTACAACAGCAGAGTGTGCATTTCTAGGGGTTGGAGATAGGAATAACATGGGAGCACGTTTTCTGCAAGACAATGCCAATTAGTGCCAATTAGTGTCAAATACAACGTTATTCAAATGACACATAGCCACACTTGTCTACTATTCGGTAGGCTATTTAAAAACTCTTGATAAACTTTAATTTCTAGCTCATTAAGCTAAAAGTAGTAGTTCTCAAGCTACCGTTTCCTACGTTACCCATTAGCCGTTATGGGGAAGCCACTAGCGATATCCAAAATGGCTGCTATGTATGTTGATGTTGTGAACAGTGATCCGCCCACCAGCTCAGGTACTTGGTGGTGTTGTAGGAGGGTTCCCCTGCCAGGCCGAAGCTGATGTTGAGGCCACTGGCCTCAGCCTCCGCCCCGTAGAAGGCCAGCACCAGCCCCGAGGCCGACGCCCCCCTGACCGCCAGCGGGCTGCTGTGGTGACACGGCGTGGCGTCGGTAAAGATGGGCTGGGGCTGACGGTAGGCCACCGGCTTCCACTGGACG
The DNA here is from genome assembly GCA_026745465.1 of Lota lota. NCBI lineage: Eukaryota > Metazoa > Chordata > Actinopteri > Gadiformes > Lotidae > Lota > Lota lota. The sequence continues at coordinate 478,403 of JACYXH010000453.1, forward strand.
AAACCCAGAACCGGGGAGAACAAGCTGGTGGGAGCTGCCAACCACTGGGTCACCTGGTGGAGGGTACAGTCTTCATCACAGGTACAGTCTGTCCTCTATCACAGCTACAGTCTGTCCTCTATCACAGCTACAGTCTGTCCTGTATCACAGCTACAGTCTGTCCTCTATCACAGCTACAGTCTGTCCTCTATCACAGCTACAGTCTGTCCTCTATCACAGCTACAGTCTCTCCTCTATCACAGCTACAGTCTGTCCTCTATCACAGCTACAGTCTGTCCTCTATCACAGCTACAGTCTCTCCTCTATCACAGCTACAGTCTGTCCTCTATCACAGCTACAGTCTCTCCTCTATCACAGCTACAGTCTGTCCTCTATCACAGCTACAGTCTCTCCTCTATCACAGCTACAGTCTGTCCTCTATCACAGCTACAGTCTCTCCTCTATCACAGCTACAGTCTGTCCTCTATCACAGCTACAGTCTGTCCTCTATCACAGCTACAGTCTGTCCTCTATCACAGCTACAGTCTGTCCTCTATCACAGCTACAGTCTCTCCTCTATCACAGCTACAGTCTGTCCTCTATCACAGCTACAGTCTCTCCTCTATCACAGCTACAGTCGTCCTGTACCACAGCTACAGTCTCTCCTCTATCACAGCTACAGTCGTCCTGTACCACAGCTACAGTCGTCCTGTACCACAGCTACAGTCGTCCTGTACCAGTCTTACGGTGAATATGGAGGGGGTGTACTCGTCGTCGATGAACTGCTGGACCTCCACCCTGCCGAGGCTGAAGGGTCTCCCCAGACCGTGGAGCTCCAGGAGGAAGCGGGAGTGGACCCCTCGGGGCAGGACCCCCTGCAGCCAGACCCTGACCTGGGAGGAGTTAGCGCTGTGGAGCAGACCGGGCCAGCCGGCCTCGCGGCCCCCCGACCCAAACGCTGATAACTGGAGAGACAGAGAGGTCCAAGGTTGACAAGGTCAGACCCACATTTATGATATGGCGATATAAAATCATCATTATGAAGAACTGACCCAGGTTAGAGGTCAACTCACTAACATGCTAACCACAATTGCGGTTCTACGCCTTCCTTCTCAAGACCAGGGGTCACGGTCTCTCCATACAGGATGTCTTTAAAAAGGTCAGAGGTCATGGTCTCCCCATAGAGGATGTCTTTACAGAGGTCAGAGGTCATGATCTCTCATTACAGGATGTATTTTCAAGAGGTCATGATCTCTCCATACAGGACGTCTTTTCAGAGGTCAGAGGTCATGATCTCTCCATACAGGACGTCTTTTCAGAGGTCAGAGGTCATGATCTCTCCATACAGGACGTCTTTTCAGAGGTCATGGTCTCTCCATACAGGATGTCCTTACAGAGGTCAGAGGTCAGTACTAGGAGTGTGCCGATCACACTATGTTGAGAATAACAAACGGTTATAAGCCGCATGATACGATACCGTTAGGAACCAGGTTTAACCGGGTAGTCAGTATAACTAATAACAACGGGTTGGTCAATAAACGAGGAGAAGCAGAGGTCTGCACTGCTCTGATTCATTCAGGAAACCATCGCACTACAGACGAGGCAGAGAGGTCAGACCCAAACAGACGAGGCAGAGAGGTCAGACCCAAACAGACGAGGCAGAGAGGTCAGACCCAAACAGACGAGGCAGAGAGGTCAGACCCAAACAGACGAGGCAGAGGTCAGACCCAAACAGACGAGGCAGAGAGGTCAGACCCAAACAGACGAGGCAGAGAGGTCAGACCCAAACAGACGAGGCAGAGGTCAGACCCAAACAGACGAGGCAGAGAGGTCAGACCCAAACAGACGAGGCAGAGAGGTCTGACCAAACAGACGAGGCAGAGAGGTCAGACCCAAACAGACGAGGCAGAGAGGTCAGACCCAAACAGACGAGGCAGAGAGGTCAGACCCAAACAGACGAGGCAGAGAGGTCAGACCCAAACAAACGAGGCAGAGAGGTCAGACCCAAACAGACGAGGCAGAGAGGTCAGACCCAAACAGACGAGGCAGAGAGGTCAGACACAGGCCCAAACGACCGTGGCACATTTCTATCACGTGGGCTCAGAGCCAGGCCTGATCTGATTGGAAGGTCACAAAAAGGGGGAGGAGTCACACTGCTGTCAGGGAACTTCAGGACCCTCCCGTCCCACTGGTACAGCTGAGCAGACGAAGCCATGGCTGGTTCAGCTGGGATTTCAATTACAGTTCTATCCTATAGGCTTTAAGAGGCATTCTTTGGGATTGTTTTATTGCGCTGTGTTTACTGCTTTCAAATCGGACCTGGAGGCAGAGTGCTCCCGAGCTGAAGGCCGGGCTGCCGTCGCCCCCACACAGGCGCACGGTGGGTCCTCGGGGGTCCAGGCTGCTGTTGTCCAGGGGCTCCCACTGGAAGCTGCTCAGCTGGTACGGAGACAGGAAGCTGGAGGCGGGCGTCTTCTGGGGGTCTGCTGTGTCGTTGAAGTCATCATATTCCCATAGCTAGAGAGAGAGAGAGAGAGAGAGAGAGAGAGAGAGAGAGAGAGAGAGAGAGAGAGAGAGAGAGAGAGAGAGAGAGAGAGAGAGAGAGAGAGAGAGAGAGAGAGAGAGAGAGAGAGAGAGAGAGAGAGAGAGAGAGAGAGAGAGAGAGAGAGAGAGAGACAGAGACAGAGACAGAGACAGAGAGAGAGAGAGACAGAGACAGAGACAGAGACAGAGAGAGAGAGAGAGACCGACAGATAGGGTCAGAGAGAGAGAGACAGAAACAGATAGAGATACAGACAGATACATAATCTGTGAGTAGAGATAGGGTTAGCTAGGTTAGGGTTAGCCCGAACCCCTCACCCTGACTAAGACCAGAGCATTGCTGTGGAGGACGGAGTTCTCTGGCTCCACTCGCAGACTGCCACTGGTATTACCAGCCAGGAACGCTGGCCAGTCAACCTGAAATAACATGGAGGAGGTCATTAAGGAGCAGGTAGGGGTTAGACAGTACAGAGACAGGTCATTAAGGAGCAGGTAGGGGTTAGACAGTACAGAGACAGGTCATTAAGGAGCAGGTAGGGGTTAGACAGTACAGAGACAGGTCATTAAGGAGCAGGTAGGGGTTAGACAGTACAGAGACAGGTCATTAAGGAGCAGGTAGGGGTTAGACAGTACAGAGACAGGTCATTAAGGAGCAGGTAGGGGTTAGACAGTACAGAGACAGGTCATTAAGGAGCAGGTAGGGGTTAGACAGTACAGACAGGTCATTAAGGAGCAGGTAGGAGGAGATGGTACCTGGATAGAAGAGGAGGTACTGTTGGTGTGGACTATTAGGAGGGTTGGTGATCCTTGGTTACACAACAGGAAGTGCAGCGTGTCGTCGTTGCCTAGCGACCGGATGTGTATCAGGTTGACTCCCGGGCGGGGCGGGGAGATGGAGGAGTTGAGACCCGGGTTCAACTCCATAGACAACTACACGCGCGCGCACACACACACACACACACACACACACACACACACACACACACACACACACACACACACACACACACACACACACACACACACACACACACACACACACACACACACCTTTACTAATCTATAAGATTACAATATACAGGTATATGATTTCAGTTAAGCAGAACAGAAACCATAGTTCTGCATCGATGTTTCGAAGTAACGTTTCTTCTCTTCCTTAAATCGGAAAGCCATCGCCAGATACATACCTCATATCTGACATGTAAAACATGATATATATATATACACATACACTATGATATCTGACATGTAAAACATGATATATATATACACATACACTATGATATCTGACATGTAAAACATGATATATATATATACACATACACTATGATATCTGACATGTAAAACATGATATATATATATACACATACACTATGATATCTGACATGTAAAACATGATATATATATATACACATACACTATGATATCTGACATGTAAAACATGATATATATATATACACATACACTATGATAGCTGACATGTAAAACATGATATATATATACACATACACTATGATATCTGACATGTAAAACATGATATATATATACACATACACTATGATATCTGACATGTAAAACATGATATATATGTACACATACACTATGATATCTGACATGTAAAACATGATATATATATATATACACATACACTATGATATCTGACATGTAAAACAGGATATATATATACACATACACTATGATATCTGACATGTAAAACAGGATATATATATACACATACACTATGATATCTGACATGTAAAACAGGATATATATATACACATACACTATGATATCTGACATGTAAAACAGGATTCTACGGTTTCTACGGTCCACTGACATGTATTATATAGATCTGATATCTTAGCTGATGTATAAGACATGGACTTCCTACACACACACATATATATATATATATATATATATATATATATATATATATATATATCTGATGTATAAAACATGGATCCCCTACCTTTATTATATACATATATATATCTCTGATGTATAAAACCTGGATCACCTACCTTTATTATATATATATACATATCTCTGATGTATAAAACATGGATCCCCTACCTTTATTATATATATATATATCTGATGTATAAAACCTGGATCACCTACCTGTCGCCTGTATGTGTCGTCGAAGCCGAGCGACCCGCTGGAAAGCCTTATGTTTAACAGCAGAAATAAAAGAGGGAGAAGCAAAATGTTTTGGATGTCTGCGGCCATGTCTGTTTTGACTCTTGTGACGTGGTCACGTGTTTTCAGTCAGCTGACCCGGAGACTTCCTTCCGCTAGAAGACCGCGCCCCTCCCTAGCGTCAACAAATTCGCATCCAATGAGAAAGCTTGGTACTCCGGGTCTTTCGTTAGGACGTGGCGCACCGCCGGCGCGTCGCCAGAGGTCTTCTACTTAGGAGTTAATGTCATCATCATAGCAATCAATCTTCGCTGTCATGAATGTTCGTGGGCTCATAATAATGTTATAACATAAGTACACTTATTTTAACGATATTTAAAATCACATTTGACAAAACGGCAGCTTTCCCCCTTTGTGTGCGCACACACACACACACACACACACACACACACACACACACACACACACACACACACACACACACACACACACACACACACACACACACACACACACACACACACACACACACACACACACACACACACACACACACACACACACACACACACACACACAGAGTATTCGTGTATTTATACACTAGTTTCACTGCCAGTAGTGCATCCTAATGTTATGAGTAGTATTAGTGTATATACAATATTTGTTAATACATATTCCAATACTACTGGTAGTAGCACTAGTATATACATACATCTAGTTCGGCTACTACAATACCAAGGTTAGCTTCTACATTTGTAATTTCTGAGTTGGGAACATGAGGGAAGGAGTTCATTGATGACTAGAGAAGAGAGATGTACTCATCTTTAATACAAACAACAGAAACAAATTACAACACAACCACCGCCTCTTCAAACTAAACGGTCTGAAATGTTTCCCTCAAACACCACTCGACTCCAACTAGGACTTCTTCTGGAAGGCAAACACCAGGTATATACCTGGAGAGAGAGAGAGAGTAGAGAGGGTTAGAGAGGAGCAGTCAATAAGGCAAACACCAGGTATATACCTGGAGAGAGAGAGAGAGTAGAGAGGGTTAGAGAGGAGCAGTCAATAAGGCAAACACCAGGTATATACCTGGAGAGAGAGAGAGAGAGTAGAGAGGGTTAGAGAGGAGCAGTCAATAAGGCAAACACCAGGTATATACCTGGAGAGAGAGAGAGAGAGTAGAGAGGGTTAGAGAGGAGCAGTCAATAAGGCAAACACCAGGTATATACCTGGAGAGAGAGAGAGAGTAGAGAGGGTTAGAGAGGAGCAGTCAATAAGGCAAACACCAGGTATATACCTGGAGAGAGAGAGAGAGAGTAGAGAGGGTTAGAGAGGAGCAGTCAATAAGGCAAACACCAGGTATATACCTGGAGAGAGAGAGAGAGAGAGAGAGAGAGAGAGAGAGAGAGAGAGAGAGAGAGAGAGAGAGAGAGAGAGAGAGAGAGAGAGAGAGAGAGAGAGAGAGAGAGAGAGAGAGAGAGGTGGAGAAGAGGTAGAGGAGAGGTAGAGGAGGTGGAGGAGAGGTGGAGGAGGTGGAGGAGAGGTGGAGGAGGTGGAGAAGAGGTAGAGGAGGTGGAGGAGAGGTAGAGGAGGTGGAGGAGAGGTGGAGGAGGTGGAAAGAGGTAGAGGAGAGGTAGAGCAGAGGTGGAGGAGAGGTGGAGGAGGTGGAGGAGAGGTAGAGGAGAGGTAGAGAAGAGGTGGAGGAGGTGGAGGAGGTGGAGAAGAGGTAGAGGAGGTAGAGGAGAGGTGGAGAAGGTAGAGGAGAGGTGGAGAAGGTAGAGAAGGTAGAGGAGAGGTGGAGGAGGTAGAGGAGGTGGAGAAGAGGTAGAGGAGGTAGAGGAGAGGTGGAGAAGGTAGAGGAGAGGTGGAGAAGGTAGAGGAGAGGTGGAGAAGGTAGAGAAGAGGTAGAGGAGAGGTAGAGAGGAGGTGGAGGAGAGGTGGAGAAGGTAGAGGAGAGGTGGAGGAGGTGGAGAAGAGGTAGAGGAGGTGGAGGAGAGGTGGAGGAGGTAGAGGAGAGGTGGAGGAGGTGGAGAAGAGGTAGAGGAGGTGGAGGAGGTGGAGAAGGTAGAGGAGAGGTGGAGGAGGTGGAGAAGAGGTAGAGGAGGTGGAGGAGAGGTAGAGAAGAGGTAGAGGAGGTGGAGGAGAGGTGGAGGAGGTGGAGGAGAGGTGGAGGAGGTGGAGAAGGTAGAGAGGTGGAGGAGGTGGAGAAGGTGGAGGAGAGATGGAGGAGGTGGAGAAGAGGAGGAGAGGTGGAGGAGGTGGAGTCTTACTTGCTGCCTCCCATTCCGAGCGGCTCAATGTTCCCTGTAAAGAACAGACAGATTGTCAGCCAGACAGAAACCAATAACAGACGAGTACAAACCAGATTAAACTAGCCTACACCAGTTTATACCAGTACATTTAAGATGAACATAGCCTACACCAGTTTATACCAGTACATTTAAGATGAACATAGCCTACAGCAGTTTATACCAGTACATTTAAGATGAACATAGCCTACACCAGTTTATACCAGTACATTTAAGATGAACATAGCCTACACCAGTTTATACCAGTACATTTAAGATGAACATAGCCTACACCAGTTTATACCAGTACATTTAAGATGAACATAGCCTACACCAGTTTATACCAGTACATTTAAGATGAACATAGCCTACACCAGTTTATGCCAGTACAAACCAGATTAAACTAGCCTACACCCGTTTATACCAGTACATTTAAGATGAACATAGCCTACACCAGTTTATACCAGTACATTTAAGATGAACATAGCCTACACCAGTTTATGCCAGTGTAAACCAGTTGAACCTAGCCTGCACCAGTTTGCGCCAGTGTAAACCAGTTGAACCTAGCCTGCACCAGTTTGCGCCAGTGTAAACCAGTTGAACCTAGCCTGCACCAGTTGACACCAGAAGGAGGTGTGTGTGAGGGAGGGAGGAGGTACCAGAGGCAGCTGGGCAGAGCTTCTCCTCTGGTGCTCCTCTGCGTGGGCGTACTGCTGGGTCTGCTCCTCTTTGCTCCTCTCCTCTCCTGGAAACCGCTACAGAGGAGGAGGAGGAGGAGGAATCATTCCCTTTCACCGGACCCTAATGACAATACTGGTGGCATTAGGGTCAGGGGTCAGGGGCTGGCATCAGGAGGGTTAGGGTCAGGGGTCAGGGGCTGGCATCAGGAGGGTTAGGGTCAGGGGTCAGGGGTAGGGGGCTGGCATCAGGAGGGTTAGGGTCAGGGGTCAGGGGTAGGGGGCTGGCATCAGGAGGGTTAGGGTCAGGGGTCAGGGGTAGGGAGCTGGCATCAGGAGGGTTAGGGTCAGGGGTCAGGGGTAGGGGGCTGGCATCAGGAGGGTTAGGGTCAGGGGTCAGGGGTAGGGGGCTGGCATCAGGAGGGTTAGGGTCAGGGGTCAGGGGCTGGCATCAGGAGGGTTAGGGTCAGGGGCTGGCATCAGGAGGGTTAGGGTCAGGGGCTGGCATCAGGAGGGTTAGGGTCAGGGGTCAGGGGCTGGCATCAGGAGGGTTAGGGTCAGGGGTCAGGGGCTGGCATCAGGAGGGTTAGGGTCAGGGGTCAGGGGTCAGGGGCTGGCATCAGGAGGGTTAGGGTCAGGGGTCAGGGGTAGGGGGCTGGCATCAGGAGGGTTAGGGTCAGGGGTCAGGGGTAGGGGGCTGGCATCAGGAGGGTTAGGGTCAGGGGTAGGGGGCTGGCATCAGGAGGGTTAGGGTCAGGGGTCAGGGGTAGGGGGCTGGCATCAGGAGGGTTAGGGTCAGGGGTCAGGGGTAGGGGGCTGGCATCAGGAGGGTTAGGGTCAGGGGTCAGGGGCTGGCATCAGGAGGGTTAGGGTCAGGGGTCAGGGGTAGGGGGCTGGCATCAGGAGGGTTAGGGTCAGGGGTCAGGGGTAGGGGGCTGGCATTAGGAGGGTTAGGGTCAGGGGTCAGGGGCTGGCATCAGGAGGGTTAGGGTCAGGGGTCAGGGGCTGGCATCAGGAGGGTTAGGGTCAGGGGTTAAGTGTAGGGGTCTGGGATCAGGAGGGTCAGGGGTCAGGTGTAGGGGTCTGGGATCAGGAGGGTCAGGGGTCAGGTGTAGGGGTCTGGGATCAGGAGGGTCAGGGGTCAGGTGTAGGGGTCTGGGATCAGGAGGGTCAGGGGTCAGGTGTAGGGGTCTGGGATCAGGAGGGTCAGGGGTAGGGGTCTGGAATATGGGTCAGATGTAGGGTCAGGGGTCATGGTCAGGTACCTCCAAAGCCATCATCCTCATGAGCAGATTGCGATGTTCTTCATTCTTCACTCGCTCCTCAAAGAACTCCCAGAACCTCTTCACAAACACCAGCTGCATGCCGTAGCGCTGGGCCATCCTGTAACCACAACCACAACCCAGTCTCTACCAGAACCAGTTGGCCCCCTCTGGAGGCCCCACCTGGAGGCCCCCTCTGGAGGCCCCACCTGGAGGCCCCCTCTGGAGGCCCCCTCTGGAGGCCCTACCTGGAGGCCCCCTCTGGAGGCCCCACCTGGAGGCCCCACCTGGAGGCCTCACCTGGAGGCCCCCTCTGGAGGCCCCACCTGGAGGCCCCCTCTGGAGGCCCCACCTGGAGGCCCCCTCTGGAGGCCCCACCTGGAGGCCCCCTCTGGAGGCCCCACCTGGAGGCCCCCTCTGGAGGCCCCACCTGGAGGCCCCCTCTGGAGGCCCCACCTGGAGGCCCCACCTGGAGGCCCCCTCTGGAGGCCCCACCTGGAGGCCCCCTCTGGAGGCCCCCTCTGGAGGCCCCATCATGACCGGGGGCCACTGTCCAATCAGACAAACATGCTGGCCAAGGAATGACGTTGACGTAGTTAGGGCACTTACTCTTCTAAGAGCGGGAAATAGACGAGGAACTCTGGCACGTTGACCACCCCCTCCAGACTGAAGTGGTACTGACAGCCGAAGAGAGGGTACACCCCCTTCTGCTCAAAGGTCACCTGGTACACCTCGTTACCGAACCTCAGGGACTCAGACGCCTCCACCCGCTTCCTGGGGACAGAGAGTACACATCATGACCCTCCACCCGCTTACTAGAGAGTACACATCATGACCCTCCACCCGCTTACTAGAGAGTACACATCATGACCCTCCACCCGCTTACTAGAGAGTACACATCATGACCCTCCACCCGCTTACTAGAGAGTACACATCATGACCCTCCACCCGCTTACTAGAGAGAGAGAGTACACATCATGACCCTCCACCCGCTTACTAGAGAGAGAGAGTACACATCATGACCCTCCACCCGCTTACTAGAGAGAGAGAGTACACATCATGACCCTCCACCCGCTTACTAGAGAGTACACATCATGACCCTCCACCCGCTTACTAGAGAGAGTACACATCATGAGCTGAGGTGGTGGTTAGTTAGTGGTGAGCTTCTTACACATCATGACTGAGGTGGTGGTTAGTTAGTGGTGAGCTTCTTACACATCATGACTGAGGTGGTGGTTAGTTAGTGGTGAGCTTCTTACACATCATGACTGAGGTGGTGGTTAGTTAGTGGTGAGCTTCTTACACATCATGACTGAGGTGGTGGTTAGTTAGTGGTGAGCTTCTTACACATCATGACTGAGGTGGTGGTTAGTTAGTGGTGAGCTTCTTACACATCATGACTGAGGTGGTGGTTAGTTAGTGGTGAGCTTCTTACACATCATGACTGAGGTGGTGGTTAGTTAGTGGTGAGCTTACACATCATGACTGAGGTGGTGGTTAGTTAGTGGTGAGCTTCTTACACATCATGACTGAGGTGGTGGTTAGTTAGTGGTGAGCTTCTTACACATCATGACTGAGGTGGTGGTTAGTTAGTGGTGAGCTTACACATCATGACTGAGGTGGTGGTTAGTTAGTGGTGAGCTTACACATCATGACTGAGGTGGTGGTTAGTTAGTGGTGAGCTTCTTACACATCATGACTGAGGTGGTGGTTAGTTAGTGGTGAGCTTACACATCATGACTGAGGTGGTGGTTAGTTAGTGGTGAGCTTCTTACACATCATGACTGAGGTGGTGGTTAGTTAGTGGTGAGCTTTACACATCATGACTGAGGTGGTGGTTAGTTAGTGGTGAGCTTCTTACACATCATGACTGAGGTGGTGGTTAGTTAGTGGTGAGCTTTACACATCATGACTGAGGTGGTGGTTAGTTAGTGGTGAGCTTCTTACACATCATGACTGAGGTGGTGGTTAGTTAGTGGTGAGCTTACACATCATGACTGAGGTGGTGGTTAGTTAGTGGTGAGCTTCTTACACATCATGACTGAGGTGGTGGTTAGTTAGTGGTGAGCTTCTTACACATCATGACTGAGGTGGTGGTTAGTTAGTGGTGAGCTTCTTACACATCATGACTGAGGTGGTGGTTAGTTAGTGGTGAGCTTCTTACACATCATGAGCTGAGGTGGTGGTTAGTTAGTGGTGAGCTTACACATCATGACTGAGGTGGTGGTTAGTTAGTGGTGAGCTTCTTACACATCATGACTGAGGTGGTGGTTAGTTAGTGGTGAGCTTCTTACACATCATGACTGAGGTGGTGGTTAGTTAGTGGTGAGCTTCTTACACATCATGAGCTGAGGTGGTGGTTAGTTAGTGGTGAGCTTCTTACACATCATGAGCTGAGGTGGTGGTTAGTTAGTGGTGAGCTTACACATCATGAGCTGAGGTGGTGGTTAGTTAGTGGTGAGCTTCTTACACATCATGAGCTGAGGTGGTGGTTAGTTAGTGGTGAGCTTACACATCATGACTGAGGTGGTGGTTAGTTAGTGGTGAGCTTCTTACACATCATGAGCTGAGGTGGTGGTTAGTTAGTGGTGAGCTTCTTACACATCATGAGCTGAGGTGGTGGTTAGTTAGTGGTGAGCTTACACATCATGAGCTGAGGTGGTGGTTAGTTAGTGGTGAGCTTACACATCATGACTGAGGTGGTGGTTAGTTAGTGGTGAGCTTCTTACACTAGTTCGTAGGCGTCGGGTGTGGTTCCTATGAAGAACCCTCCAGGCTTCAGGTTGTCGCAGGCGTTCTTCAGCATGGTCTCTGCTTGGCCCTGGCTCTCAAATGAGTAGTGGAGGACAAACTGACAGCTGCAGACATCAAACCGGGCCCCTGGCTCCTTGAAGTGCTCTGACAACAGCTCCTGAGAGGTCAAAGGTTAGGACTTAACCCACTGTAGCCTAGAGTCTGATCAAAAGTACATCAAGCTCCTAATCCTAGCTCTTAAAGCTAGCATTAGGAAAGCATAAAGGCTAGCATTCAGGTTAGCATTAAGGTGAGCATTCAGGCTAATATGAAGGCAAGCCTACCTTGCTACAGTCTGCAGTGATGAACTGAGCGGTGAACGCTGGGTCATTTCGATGAGCCCTCCTACTCATGTCCTCGTACCGACTCTGGCACTGCTCCACCGATACAGAGGCAATATCTGGCAACGCAAACACAGCATCACTAGCAATATCTGGCAACACAAACACAGCATCACTAGTAATATCTGGGAACGCAAACACAGCATCACTAGTAATATCTGGGAACGCAAACACAGCATCACTAGTAATATCTGGGAACGCAAACACAGCATCACTAGCAATATCTGGCAACGCAAACACAGCATCACTAGCAATATCTGGCAATGCAAACACAGCATCACTAGCAATATCTGGCAACACAAACACAGCATCACTAGCAATATCTGGCAACGCAAACACAGCATCACTAGCAATATCTGGCAACGCAAACACAGCATCACTAGCAATATCTGGCAACACAAACACAGCATCACTAGCAATATCTGGCAACACAAACAGCATCACTAGCAATATCTGGCAACACAAACACAGGGTAACTAGCAATATCTGGCAACGCAAACACAGCATCACTAGCAATATCTGGCAACACAAACAAAGGATAACTAGCAATATCTGGCAACACAAACACAGCATCGCTAGCAATATCTGGCAACACAAACAAAGGATAACTAGCAATATCTGGCAACACAAACAGGTTAACTAACAGGTAACCAGCAAGAACAGTGACCTACAACAGGTGACCACAGTGATCTATGACAAATGGCCTTTAACGACAGGTGATATGTTGCACAAGTCTTACCTGCACAGACCAGGTGTTTGATGCGTCCTTTCTTCCATTTGAGGAGGTCTCCTCCCTTCCCACAGCCCAGATCCAACACTCTGATGTCTCCACTCCTCTTCCTCACCTGCTGCACCATCTCCCCTGACACGCGCAGCATAAACATTATATATACATTATTATGTATATTAGTACACCTAGGACCTATCAGGACCAGTATATACAGCATTACAATGACCTAATTAGTACATATAGTACCTATGAGGACCTAATTAGATATAGTACCTCATTAGTATATCTAGTACCTATGAGGACCTAATTAGATATAGTACCTCATTAGTATATCTAGTACCTAATTAGATATAGTACCTCATTAGTATATCTAGTACCTATGAGGACCTAATTAGATATAGTACCTCATTAGTATATCTAGTACCTATGAGGACCTAATTAGATATAGTACCTCATTAGTATATCTAGTACCTATGAGGACCTAATTAGATATAGTACCTCATTAGTATATCTAGTACCTATGAGGACCTAATTAGATATAGTACCTCATTAGTATATCTAGTACCTAATTAGATATAGTACCTCATTAGTATATCTAGTACCTAATTAGATATAGTACCTCATTAGTATATCTAGTACCTCATTAGTATATCTAGTACCTAATTAGATATAGTACCTCATTAGTATATCTAGTACCTATGAGGACCTAATTAGATATAGTACCTCATTAGTATATCTAGTACCTAATTAGATATAGTACCTCATTAGTATATCTAGTACCTAATTAGATATAGTACCTCATTAGTATATCTAGTACCTATGAGGACCTAATTAGATATAGTACCTCATTAGTATATCTAGTACCTATGAGGACGCTCTTCAGCCAGTTGTTGAAGTTCCTCATGTAGAAGATTCTGCTCTGGCTACGAGCTGCCAAACCGGTCTCCTGCAGACTGTTGTAGTGGCTGGCAACCTGTACACTATGGCCAGACTGAGACACACACACACACACACACACACACACACACACACACACACACACACACACACACACACACACACACACACACACACACACACACACACACACACACACACACACACACACACAGTTGGCTACTGAAGACATCAGTTAGCGAGAACAGTGGCAGACATGAAGACATGCTAACCTCCAGTCTTTTGGATGGCTGCTCTTCATCCTGGTCCCTGCTCCTCTTACTTGTCTTTTTTTCATGTGTAGCTCCTGTTTCAGGGCCTCTCTCCTCCACCTCCTCTCTCTCTACATCCTCCAGCACAGCCAGAGATGCCATGACCCTGCCTTTGGAGGAAGGTCAAAGGACAGGTTGGTCAAAGGTCAAATAGGTAGGTCAACGGTCAAGTAGAAACTTCTTCCTAAAAGTTTGTTGTTTGGAAATTAAAATGAGACTTAGGAATACCGCATTAATTTTAAACATCAGCCAAAGAGAACAACTTCAACAAGATCACCATGGCAACTGCAGCACAGAGGGATGCACTATAATGTACTGTCTAACCCCTACCTGCTCCTTAATGACCTGTCTCTGTACTGTCTAACCCCTACCTGCTCCTTAATGACCTGTCTCTGTACTGTCTAACCCCTACCTGCTCCTTAATGACCTGTCTCTGTACTGTCTAACCCCTACCTGCTCCTTAATGACCTGTCTCTGTACTGTCTAACCCCTACCTGCTCCTTAATGACCTGTCTCTGTACTGTCTAACCCCTACCTGCTCCTTAATGACCTGTCTCTGTACTGTCTAACCCATACCTGCTCCTTAATGACCTGTCTCTGTACTGTCTAACCCCTACTTGCTCCTTAATGACCTGTCTCTGTACTGTCTAACCCCTACCTGCTCCTTAATGACCTGTCTCTGTACTGTCTAACCCCTACCTGCTCCTTAATGACCTGTCTCTGTACTGTCTAACCCCTACCTGCTCCTTAATGACCTGTCTCTGTACTGTCTAACCCCTACCTGCTCCTTAATGACCTGTCTCTGTACTGTCTAACCCCTACCTGCTCCTTAATGACCTGTCTCTGGACTGTTTAACCCCTACCTGCTCCTTAATGACCTGTCTCTGGACTGTCTAACCCCTACCTGCTCCTTAATGACCTGTCTCTGTAGTGTCTAACCCCTACCTGCTCCTTAATGACCTGTCTCTATACTGTCTAACCCCTACCTGCTCCTTAATGACCTGTCTCTGTACTGTCTAACCCCTAGCTGCTCCTTAATGACCTGTCTCTGTACTGTCTAACCCTACCTGCTCCTTAATGACCTGTCTCTATACTGTCTAACCCCTACCTGCTCCTTAATGACCTGTCTCTGTACTGTCTAACCCCTACCTGCTCCTTAATGACCTGTCTCTGTACTGTCTAACCCCTACCTGCTCCTTAATGACCTGTCTCTGTACTGTCTAACCCTACCTGCTCCTTAATGACCTGTCTCTGGACTGTTTAACCCCTACCTGCTCCTTAATGGCCTGTCTGTACTGTCTAACCCCTACCTGCTCCTTAATGACCTCTCTATTCACTATAAATCATAACATTATTACACTATATTTAAAAGTGCCTCTGTGGTATAAGCGGTTAATTGTAGCTCACTGTGCTAACCAGGATGACACCTACAGTATCAATATAGGTATAAAGATAGAGTAGAGATGATGAGGAAGCCAGCATCTTGAATACATGTTAGCATTAGCTCGGTCTAGCCAGCATCTTGAATACATGTTAGCATTAGCTCGGTCTAGCCAGCATCTTGGATACATGTTAGCATTAGCACGGTCTAGCCAGCATCTTGGATACATGTTAGCATTAGCACGGTCTAGCCAGCATCTTGAATAGATGTTAGCATTAGCTCGGTCTAGCCAGCATCTTGAATACAGTGAAGCATTAGCTCGGTCTAGCCAGCATCTTGGATACATGTTAGCATTAGCTCGGTCTAGCCAGCATCTTGAATACAGGGAAGCATTAGCTAACAACTACTCTTCAGTCACTTCATGAACCCGTAGCACTGAACGCAGGCAGTAGAAGTATAAACTCCGTCCGGTTGTTCCTCCGTAACGTTCTTGTAATAGACGTGATCCTCCGCCGGGACACTGGGAGATGTGTATGAGCTAAGCTAACAGGCTAAGGAGGAATAACCAGTAGCTGGTTGGTCAGGATGAAGTGTGGGGAAGGACATCAACAGCGGAGACTCTGTAAGGTCAAGATAGTAAAAACACTAAAGCGAGTTCCGAGATAAAGATAAAGATACAGATAAAGAAGATAGTGAAGAGTCGATGGTGGGAAAAACAAAAACAAACTCACATTCACTTTGCCTCCACGCAGTGAGGACACTTCCGCTTGGCAAGCAAACTTCCGGAACCACGGTTGCCAGATCGGGGCTAAATCCCCTAATTCCCAGAGTGCAGAGAAGCAAAAGAGAGTAAAGGGTCACATATATTCAAGTTTAGCTGGGTGGTTTGGTTTCATACAACACCCAGCTTTAATGACAACATGCTTTAAGCGTCATTTAATAGAAACAGTTAAACCAAAACAGTATTCCTGGTGAATATAGACACTGTTTCTCTCTACTGGTGAACATAGACACTGCTGCCCTCTGCTGGTGAACATAGACACTGCAGCCCTCTGCTGGTGAACATAGACACTGCAGCCCTCTGCTGGTGAACATAGACACTGCAGCCCTCTGCTGGTGAACATAGACACTGCAGCCCTCTGCTGGTGAACATAGACACTGCAGCCCTCTGCTGGTGAACATAGACACTGCAGCCCTCTGCTGGTGAACATAGACACTGCAGCCCTCTGCTGGTGAACATAGACACTGCAGCC
>JACYXH010000453.1:500000-510000 GCA_026745465.1 Lota lota
AATTTTAGATATCATTTTCTCTTCTTTTCTCTCAGATAAAGACTCCACATCCGATGAAGCCCGAACAGGTACTATTACTATTACTATACAGGTACTATAACTATTACTATACAGGTACTATAACTATTACTATACAGGTACTATAACTATTACTATACAGGTACTATAACTATTACTATACAGGTACTATAACTATTACTATACAGGTACTATAACTATTACTATACAGGTACTATAACTATTACTATACAGGTACTATTACTATTACTATTACTATACAGGTACTATAACTATTACTATACAGGTACTATAACTATTACTATACAGGTACTATTACTATTACTATACAGGTACTATAACTATTACTATACAGGTACTATTACTATTACTATACAGGTACTATAACTATTACTATACAGGTACTATAACTATTACTATACAGGTACTATAACTATTACTATACAGGTACTATTACTATACAGGTACTATAACTATTACTATACAGGTACTATAACTATTACTATACAGGTACTATAACTATTACTATACAGGTACTATAACTATTACTATACAGGTACTATAACTATTACTATACAGGTACTATTACTATTACTATACAGGTACTATAACTATTACTATACAGGTACTATAACTATTACTATACAGGTACTATAACTATTACTATACAGGTACTATTACTATTACTATTACTATACAGGTACTATAACTATTACTATACAGGTACTATTACTATTACTATTACTATACAGGTACTATTACTATACAGGTACTATAACTATTACTATACAGGTACTATAACTATTACTATACAGGTACTATAACTATTACTATACAGGTACTATAACTATTACTATACAGGTACTATTACTATACAGGTACTATAACTATTACTATACAGGTACTATAACTATTACTATACAGGTACTATTACTATTACTATACAGGTACTATAACTATTACTATACAGGTACTATTACTATTACTATACAGGTACTATAACTATTACTATACAGGTACTATTACTATACAGGTACTATAACTATTACTATACAGGTACTATAACTATTACTATACAGGTACTATAACTATTACTATACAGGTACTATAACTATTACTATACAGGTACTATAACTATTACTATACAGGTACTATAACTATTACTATACAGGTAGTATAACTATTACTATACAGGTACTATTACTATACAGGTACTATAACTATTACTATACAGGTACTATAACTATTACTATACAGGTACTATTACTATTACTATACAGGTACTATAACTATTACTATACAGGTACTATAACTATACTATGCAGGTCTATTACTATTACTATACAGGGACTATAACTATTACTATACAGGTACTATAACTATTTCTCTACAGGTACTATTACTATACAGGTACTATAACTATTACTATACAGGTACTTATAACTATTACTATACAGGTACTATTACCTTATTAACTATTACAGGTACTATAACTATTACTATACAGGTACTATAACTATTACTATACAGGTAACTATAATACTAATTACTATACAGGTACTATTACTATTACTATACAGGTACTATAACTATTAACTATACAGGTACTACTATTACTATACAGGTACTATAACTATTACTATACAGGACTATAACTATTACTATACAGGTACTATAACTATTACTATACAGGTACTATAAACTATTACTATACAGGTACTATTACTATACAGGTACTATATATATTACTATACCAGGTACTATTACTATACAGGTACTATATCTATTACTATACAGGTACTATTACTATACAGGTACTATAACTATTACTATACAGCTACTATTACTATACAGGTACTATTACTATTACTATACAGCTACTATTACTATACAGGTACTATTACTATTACCATACAGGTACTATTAGTATACGATGAGTACAACAGTACCATTACTATACTATATACAATACTACACCATGTTTACACGATACTACCCAAAACTACACAATGTGTACACAATATTACACAATACTACCCCTATATTTGCAATACTAGACAACATATACACAATACTAGACAATATTACAACATGCATCCACAATACTACACCATACTTCACCACATATATACAATACTACACAATACCACACCCAGTATACATAATACTACACAAAACCTCCGTCTATATACACAGTACTACTCAATACTTTACTCCATACAACAAGATGTATACATAGTACTACACAATGTGTACACAATACTACACCCTGTGTACACAATATTACAATATGACACACTACTAAACTGCATATACACAATACTACGTGGTGTTAATACTAAGTATTAATATATATTAAATATATATAGACACTGTTGTGGTGTTTGGGTCCGGAGATGAAGAAGTTGAAGATGCTCTGATTTGTGTTTCGTGTTCTCTGATTGGCTCTGCTTTCTTTTCTATCCAGCTCCAGCAGCCAATCAGGTTTATGGAACTGGTGAGTGGTTTGTGTAGTTTGATGTAGTTTCTTTGCATTTGATGTAGTTTCTTTATGTATGATGTAGTTTCTTTGTGTTTGATGTAGGGGTGGTTGTTTGTTTATGTTTGATATATTTTCGTTAAGTTTAATGGAGTTTGTTAATGTTTGATGTAGTTTGTTTGTGTCTGATGTAGTTTATTTATGTTTGACATACTTTGTTTGTGTTTGATGTAGTTTGTTAAGGTTTGACATACTTTGTTTGTGTTTGATGTAGTTTGTTTGAGTTTGATGTAGTTTGTTTGAGTTTGATGTAGTTTGTTTGTTTTGATGTAGATATGGCTGCCAGAAGCACAGAGGACGAAACCGGTAGGTACCGGTATTATAAGTATTTATCAGGAAGTATTGCAAGTATTAAGATAATAGTGTAGTAGTATCATAGTAGTGCCCTCTCATATTCAGTGATAACCCTTTCTACTATAGTACTGCTATAGTATGTACTGTGGTACTTTTAAAGTATGCGTAGTACAACATAACCATGATGTAACCATGATGACATAATAAAAGTGATGTTCACTTCCTCCCCTGCAGAAGACAGCCCGGACTCTGATGAAGCAAGCAGCAAACTCCAACGCTCGGCCAAGCAGTCCCCTGTGGGGAAGCCGCCCCCCCAGCCCCTCCTCCCCCAGCCCCTCCCCCCCCAGCCCCTCCTCCCCCAGCCCCTCCTCCCCCAGCCCCTCCTCCCCCAGCCCCTCCCCCTCCACACGGTGCTGCCTCAGGCTGCAGCCCCAGAAGCCGTGGTCCCCCAGCCTGTGGTCCCCCAGGCCCGCTCTGCACCTCTGAGGAGCAGATCCTCCACCAAGAGAAGATCCAGGACTCATCGCCATCAGATGTGAACATCAACATAACGCAGACACACACACGTATGTACAGGTACACAAATCGCAGACACACACGTATGTACAGGTACACAACACACAGACACACAACACATATCAACAGGTACACACACAAACACACGCACTAACATACACACACACATCAGGTACACACCAGGTACACACCAGGTAAATTAAGGTACACACCAAGTACACACCAGGTACATCCAGGTATATTCGGGTACATCCGGGTACATTCATGTGTATTCAGGTACATCCAGGTGTATTCAGGTATATTCAGGTACATCCAGGTACATCCAGGTACATCCAGGTGTATTCAGGTACATCCAGGTACATCCAGGTGTATTCAGGTACATCCAGGTGTATTCAGGTACAACCAGGTGTATTCAGGTACATCCAGGTACATCCAGGTACATCCAGGTACATCCAGGTGTATTCAGGCACATCCAGGTGTATTCAGGTACATCCAGGTGTATTCAGGTACATCCAGGTGTATTCAGGTATATTCAGGTACATCCAGGTATATTCAGGTACATCCAGGTGTATTCAGGTACATCCAGGTGTATTCAGGTACATCCAGGTACATCCAGGTACATCCAGGTACATCCAGGTGTATCCAGGTATTTCCAGGTGTATCCAGGTGTATCCAGGTACATCCAGGTATATTCAGGTACATCCAGGTATATTCAGGTACATCCAGGTGTATTCAGGTACATCCAGGTATTTCCAGGTATTTCCAGGTGTATGTATTGATCCGTGTACGTCTCTCTGCAGGTCTCAGTGAAGAGTCCTCAGGAGGACGTCTCAGAGGTGCAGAGCATTGGAACAGTGTTCCTGGTCTACTCAGTATTTAACATATACACGTATATATATATATATATATATATATATATATATATATATATATTCATATATATGTGTGTATACAAATATGTATAAAGATGATCACAGACTTCATGTCACTTGCTTATGCCTTGCTACGTTCTTGTACTGGTTCTGTGCATTAAAATTCCACTGAGCAAACCTCCAGTGATATTTCACTGGCTCTTCTCTGAACCATCTTCTCTTAGCTTAGAAGCAGTTTGTCATAGAAAATATGAATATGCTATGATGCATATGATGCTGAGCCATGATAACTGCTTTGTATGTTTCCTGAAGTAATCACTTAATCTGGAATCCCTTGCCCAATTCTTGATTGACAAACAAAGAGTAAAGAGCCTTCGTAAAGAACAAAGAGTTAAGAACCTTAGTAAAGAACAAAGAGTTAAGAACCTAAAGAACAAAGAGTTAAGAACCTTAGTAAAGAACAAAGAGCTAAGAACCTAAATAACAAAGAGTTAAGAACCTAAAGAACAAAGAGTTAAGAGCCTTAGTAAAGAACAAAGAGTTAAGAACCTAAAGAACAAAGAGTTCAGAACCTAAATAATAAAGAGTTAAGAACCTGAAGAATAAAGAGTTAAGAACCTGAAGAACAAAGAGTTAAGAACTTAAAGAACAAAGCGTTAAGAACCTTAGCGAAGAACAAAGAGTTAAGAACCTAAAGAACAAAGAGTTAAGAACCTAAAGAACAAAGAGTTAAGAACCTAAAGAACAAAGAGTTAAGAACCTGAAGAACAAAGAGTTAAGAACCTAAAGAATAAAGAGTTAAGAACCTGAAGAACAAAGAGTTAAGAACCTAAAGAATAAAGAGTTAAGAACCTGAAGAACAAAGAGTTAAGAACCTAAAGAATAAAGAGTTAAGAACCTGAAGAACAAAGAGTTAAGAACCTAAAGAACAAAGAGTTAAGAACCTAAAGAACAAAGAGTTCAGAACCTAAATAATAAAGAGTTAAGAACCTGAAGAATAAAGAGTTAAGAGCCTTAGTAAAGAATAAAGAGTTAAGAACCTGAAGAACAAAGAGTTAAGAACCTTAGTAAAGAATAAAGAGTTAAGAACCTGAAGAACAAAGAGTTAAGAACCTAAAGAACGAGAGAGAGACAGCAAGTGAAAGAGAGACAGAGAGAAACATACATACATAGAAAAATAGAGGGACAGATAGAGGAGAGAGAGAGTGAGAGACAGTGTATTAGAGCAGGAGAGAGAGAGAGAGACAGTGTGTTAGAGCAGGAGAGAGAGAGAGAGACAGTGTGTTAGAGCAGGAGAGAGAGAGAGAGAGAGAGAGAGAGAGAGAGAGAGAGAGAGAGAGAGAGACATAGTTTGGAGGTAAAACTTTGTTGCCCAGAAGCTGGAAAGTGCCACATAAAGAGAACATAAAAGTGTGTGTGTGTGTGTGTGTGTGTGGGGGGGGGGGGGGGGGGGGGGGGGGGGGGGGGGTTTGTGTATAGTTGTGTGAATGTGTGTGTGGTTGTGTATGTGTGTAGTTGTGTATGTGTGCAGTGTGTATGTGTGTGTAGTGTGTGTGTGTGTGTAGTTGTGTATGTGTGGTTGTGTACTGTATGTGTGTAGTGTGTATGTGTGTGTAGTGTGCGAGTGTGTGTGTGGTTGTGTATGTGTATGTATGTGTAATGTGTATGTAGTGTGTATGTGTGTGTAGTGTGTGAGTGTGTATGGTTGTGTATGTGTGTGTGTTTAATGTTTTAGGACTCATTACAGGCTATTAGCAGGCAACTCACACTGATGGAGCAAAATCTGCCTCCCTGCCTGCCTGTCTATCTGTCTGTCTGTCTGCCTGTCTATCTGTCTGCCTGTCTGTCTGTCTGCCTGTCTGTCTGCCTGTCTGTCTGCCTGCCTGTCTGTCTGTCTGTCTGTCTGCCTGTCTATCTGTCTGCCTGTCTGTCTGTCTGCCTGTCTGTCTGTCTGCCTGTCTGTCTGTCTGTCTGCCTGTCTGTCTGCCTGTCTGTCTGCCTGTCTGTCTGCCTGTCTATCTGTCTGCCTGTCTGTCTGTCTGCCTGTCTGTCTGTCTGCCTGTCTGCCTGTCTGTCTGCCTGTCTGTCTGCCTGTCTGTCTGTCTGCCTGTCTGCCTGTCTGCCTGTCTGTCTGCGTTACTTTCGTTCTGTCCATTAATCTACAGTTGGTTTGGTAATTAATGTCTATGAATATTGATATTAATAATAATATACCACAAGGGGAAAGAGGGCGAGAGACAGTCAGTTAGAGCAGGAGAGAGAGAGTGAGAGACAGTCAGTTAGAGCAGGAGAGAGAGGGCGAGAGACAGTATGTTAGAGCAGGAGAGAGAGGGCGAGAGACAGTGTGTTAGAGCAGGAGAGAGAGGGCGAGAGACAGTCAGTTAGAGCAGGCGAGAGAGGGCGAGAGACAGTCAGTTAGAGCAGGAGAGAGAGGGCGAGAGACAGTCAGTTAGAGCAGGAGAGAGAGGGCGAGAGACAGTCAGTTAGAGCAGGAGAGAGAGGGCGAGAGACAGTCATTTAGAGCAGGAGAGAGAGGGCGAGAGACAGTCAGTTAGAGCAGGAGAGAGAGGGCGAGAGACAGTCAGTTAGAGCAGGAGAGAGAGGGCGAGAGACAGTCAGTTAGAGCAGGAGAGAGAGGGCGAGAGACAGTCAGTTAGAGCAGGAGAGAGAGAGACAGTGTGTTAGAGCAGGAGAGAGAGAGACAGTGTGTTAGAGCAGGAAAGAGAGAGAGAGAGACAGTGTGTTAGAGCAGGAGAGAGAGAGAGAGACAGTGTGTTAGAGCAGGAGAAAGAGAGAGAGAGAGAGACAGTGTGTTACAGAGAGAGAGAGGGCGAGAGACAGTGTGTTAGAGCAGGAGAGAGAGAGAGACAGTGTGTCAGAGCAGGAGAGAGAGAGAGACAGTGTGTTAGAGCAGGAGAGAGAGAGAGAGAGACGGTGTGTTAGAGCAGGAGAGAGAGAGAGAGAGACAGTGTGTTATAGAGAGAGAGAGGGCGAGAGACAGTGTGTTAGAGCAGGAGAGAGAGAGAGACAGTGTGTTAGAGCAGGAGAAAGAGAGAGAGAGAGAGACAGTGTGTTACAGAGAGAGAGAGGGCGAGAGACAGTGTGTTAGAGCAGGAGAGAGAGAGAGAGACAGTGTGTTAGAGCAGGAGAGAGAGAGAGAGACAGTGTGTTAGAGCAGGAGAGAGAGAGAGACAGTGTGTTAGAGCAGGAGAGAGAGAGAGCAGGGTGACAATAGGAATGGAGTTGGTGCTGATTGACCAGCTAGAGCAGTCGTCGTCGTTGTTGTTGTTGCTCAACTTATTCAGACCAAGGACCGCTAGAGACAAGAGAACAAACACACACACACACACACACACACACACATACACACACACACACAGACACACACACACACACACAGACACAGACACACGCACACACACAGACACACACACAGACACACACACACACACACACACAGACACACACTTACACACACATATACACACACACACAAACAGACAAACACACACACACAGACACAGACACACACACACATACACTCAAACACACACACACACACACACAGATTCAAACACACACACAAATAGACAAACACACACACACACAAACACACTCAAACACACACACACACACACAGATTCAAACACACACACAAATAGACAAACACACACACACACAAACACACTCAAACACACACACACACACACACACACACACACACACACCTTGTTCTCTGCTGAACCAGGAAACGTTTTCTGGTTACAAAATGAGAATTAGACCAACCCTAGTAGTACTAGTACTAGTACTGTAGTACTAGTAATACAAGAAGACCTAGTACAACTGTAGTACTAGTAATATAAGAAGACCTAGTACAACTGTAGTACTAGTAATACAATAAGACCTAGTACAACTGTAGTACTAGTAATACAAGAACACCTAGTACAACTGTAGTACTAGTAATATAAGAAGACCTAGTACAACTGTAGTACTAGTAATATAAGAAGACCTAGTACAACTGTAGTACTAGTAATACAATAAGACCTAGTACAACTGTAGTACTAGTAATATAAGAAGACCTAGTACAACTGTAGTACTAGTAATACAATAAGACCTAGTACAACTGTAGTACTAGTAATATAAGAAGACCTAGTACAACTGTAGTACTAGTAATACAATAAGAACATTGCTAGTACAAGAGACATTTTGTATATATATGCTATATAGGACTCATGTTGTATATATATGTGTAATATGTGTAATTTATTACACATACAATATATGTGTAATAAATGTGTTGCATAGGTGGTGTACATGTGTTGTATGATTTCACCATGGATAATTCAAGTGATATGTTAATTTGTATATATATTGTGTGTGTGTGTGGGAGGGAGAGTGAGAGACAGAGAAAGGAGGGTGAGGTAAGGAGAGAGGAGGGTGAGGTAAGGAGAGAGGAGGGAGTGAATGGGAGGAGTTAAGGTATAAAAGCCATCTCTCCTTTTGAGCTGGTTTCAGATTCAACACGACTCACTAAGACATACAGGAACCTTTCCCACTGACACACACAGACACGCACAGACACACACAGACACACACAGACACACACACTCTCGACAACGGCGTTACAGACCAACTTCTCAACATGCTAACAAGGTGAGGAATCATATTTTATATCTAAGTTTACTATCATCAACTATGATGAACAAAGTAAACTTACTATATTCAACTATAATCAACAGTTAACTTACTAGATTTAATTATAAAAGACAAAGTTAACTAACTATATTTAATGATAATAGATTAAGTTAACTAACTATATTTAGGTTAACTAACTGTATTGAACATTTACTATAATAAATTAAATTAACTAACTATATTCAACCCTAACTATAATAAATTAAGTAACTAACTATAATCAACCCTAACTATAATAAATTAAATTAACTAAATATAATCAACCCTAACTATAATAAATTAAATTAACTAACTATAATCAACCCTAACTTTAATAAATAAATTAACTAACTATAATCAACCCTAACTATAATAATATAAATTAACTAAATATAATCAACCCTAACTATAATAAATTAAATTAACTAACTATATTCAACCCTAACTATAATAAATTAAATTAACTAACTATATTCAACCCTAACTATAATAAATTAAATTAACTAACTATAATCAACCCTAACTATAATAAATTAAATTAACTAACTATAATCAACCCTAATTATAATAAATGAAGGCGTATTTGTATGTATATATATCTAACCCCTACCTCCTAGCCCCTACCTCCTAACCCCTACCTCCTAGCCCCTACCTCCTAACCCCTACCTCCTAACCCCTACCTCCTAGCCCCTACCTCCTAACCCCTACCTCCTAGCCTCTACCTCCTAACCCCTACCTCCTAACCCTTACCTCCTAACCCCTACCTCCTAGCCCCTACCTCCTAGCCCCTACCTCCTAGCCCCTACCTCCTAACCCCTACCTCTTAACCCCTACCTCCTAACCGCGACCTCCTAGCCCCTACCTCCTAACCCCTACCTCCTAACCCCTACCTCCTAACCGTGACCTCCTAGCCCCTACCTCCTAACCCCTACCTCCTAGCCCTACCTCCTAACCCTACCTCATAACCCCTACCTCCTAGCACCTACCTCCTAACCCCTACCTCCTAGCCCTACCTCATAACCCCTACCTCCTAGCCCCTACCTCTTAACCCCTACCTCCTAGCCCCTACCTCCTAACCCCTACCTCC
>JACYXH010000453.1:515000-615000 GCA_026745465.1 Lota lota
TCTCCATTTTATCTGTCTATATTTTAAATTTGACGTGTCTATATATCTCCCTGTCTGTATATATTGTATTTCTCCCTATTGCAGGAGATGGACACCTTTAATCCTGATGATTCTGCAGTCTCTGTCTCCTGTCTGTCTCCCCTGTCTGTCTTTGTCTCCTGTCTCCCTGTCTCCTGTTCTCTCTCCTGTCTCTCTACCTGTCTGTCTCTCCCTGTCTGTCTCTCCTGTCTGTCTCCCTGTCTGTCTCTCTCCCTGTCTGTCTCCCTGGACCTCTTCAAAGGGCTGTCTCCCTGTCTGTCTCCCTGTCGTTCTCTGTCTAAAGGAACACCTGTCTGTTCATCCCCCAAGCTCCCTTTGTTCCTGAAAGGAACACCTGTTTCACTGGACCATGGTTCTACCTTTGTTACACTGGACCAAGGTTCACTGACTGAAGTTGATGTTGTTTGAAGCAGTGCACATTTTAATGATATTAAATATCTGGTTTATTATAATATACCTTTCAAATATTTTTCTATTTATATATAATATTCATTATATTATTATTATTTATTTATTTTATAATTATTATTTAACATTATTATATTTATATATAAAATTATATCTTTATTTGATTATTTAACATATCTATTATTTGACAGTTTGTAATTTTATTTTATTATATTGTATTTAAATAAACACTTTAATCTTATGATTCTGCAGTCATGATGTAATATACCTGTCTGTCTCTCTACCTGTCTGTCTTTTTTGTCTCGTCTCTGTCTGTCTGTATGCCTGTCTGTTCTCTACCTGTCTGTTTCACTGTTCTACGTTGTCTCTCTACTTGTCTGACCTGTCTCCTGACCTGTCCTAATTCTCTCTCTGTTTTCCCTGGAAATGTGTTGTTCTGATGTACGTTTTCTTTTTGAGCAAACTTCTGACACTGGAACCAAGTTTGTTACCTTCCAGGCTACACTGGGGACCAAGGTTCTACACTTTGTTACACTGGACCAAGGTTCTACACGGGAACTGGAATGTCACTGGGGAAGTTGACCAAAGAAGTATATTAACAGAAGAAATGGTTTATTAATATACCTTCCAAATATTTTTCTATGTAAAAAGAAGAAAAGTTCATATGGAGTTAAGAATGCTGAATCGGAAACGGAGTCAGTTCATTACATTCAAAATATAGCTTCCTAAATGGCTACTAAAACTTATCAACCACATTTAATCTTGCACACATTGAGAATAAACGGATTAACAAAGATGCCTCAAATTATTTAGACCAGTTTGTAATTTCGTATTTTAATAACATTTAACAAAGAAAAACACAAATGCTTATTTGGTAATTGTGCGAGTAAAATGTTCAGCCTTTAAAATTTTTGTTGAGTATTATCTTGAAAAAAACTCTTTATGGTTTAAATACACTAACTTCACTCTGACAAAAGAAACAAACCCATGGAATTGATAATTAAACTGCCATACGTGTTTGCTTCAATAGTAAAAAAACAAAGAGAAATGTTCCTAGGAGCCAAGAAGAACACAGAGGCCACAGGGACCACTCAAAAGAGCACAGGAAGGAGGACCAGGAAGGGACAGAAGAGAGAAATCAGAGGAAGGATGAGGACTAGGGACCAAAGAACACAGGAAGAGGAGGATGGGACCAATGAAAAGTTCAGGGACCAAGTTCAGAGGGACCAGGGACCAAGAGTTCAGAGGAGGGACCACCAAGAGTTCAGAGGAGGGACCAGGGACCAAGAGTTCAGAGGAGGGACCAGGGACCAAGAGTTCAGAGGAGGGACCAGGGACCAAGAGTTCAGAGGAGGGACCAGGGACCAAGAGTTCAGAGGAGGGACCAGGGACCAAGAGTTCAGAGGAGAAGGAGCAACCAGAACCAGACCAGCAGAATGATAGCAACACTGTAGGTGAGAAAGATCTCCATGATGATGATGATGATAGTGAAGCTACTGATGCTACTAAGGAGGCAGATAATGACTCTGACGACAGCGAGACTAGAGAGTCCAGCGAGTCTAGCGAGGTTAGCAAGTCTAGCGAGTCTAGTGAGGTTAGCAAGGCTAGCGAGTCTAGCGAGGTTAGCAAGGCTAGCGACTCTAGCGAGTCTAGTGAGGTTAGCAAGGCTAGCGAGGTTAGCAAGACTAGCGACTCTAGCGAGGTTAGCAAGGCTAGCGACTCTAGCGAGGTTAGCAAGGCTAGCAAGTCTAGCGAGTCTAGTGAGGTTAGCAAGGCTAGCGAGGTTAGCAAGACTAGCGACTCTAGCGAGGTTAGCAAGGCCAGCGACTCTAGCGAGGTTAGCAAGTCTAGCGAGTCTAGCGAGGTTAGCAAGGCTAGCGAGTCTAGCGAGGCTAGCGAGGTTAGCAAGTCTAGCGAGTCAAGCGAGTCAAGCGAGGATGAGAAGCTAGCAGAGGAGCTGGACAGGAAGCTGAAGGAGTCTGAGGATTCTCCTGAGGATTCTCCTGAAGAGATACAGGAAGACAGTAATCAGGACGTGAGCAGCAGGAAGGAAACCACAGACGCCGGAGCTGGCGTTGAAGACAGTGGAACTGAAGCAGGGGCGGCTGACAGCAGCCAGGCTGGCCAGGAACAAGCAGGTAATGCAGATCCTTCAGCCTCGGTTGAAGGTGACCAGTCTCCGAGGAAGTCTCAACTATGTAAAAGTTTCAGTGTTAGGGTTAGGGTTACCCTAACTCTAACCCTAACCCTCTATGACCACAGCATCTCACTTCCATTGCCATAGTAACTGAAATAACCAAGTTCCTTTGTTTGTTTGCTGCAGACATGAAAACTGACATTCCCAACCAGGCCGTCCAGTCAGACAACACTTCTGACTCGCCCCGCACAGGTACACACACATACACAATCATTCCAACATTATCTGTACACTATCTCACATTATTCCAACGCTATCTGTACATTACCTCACATTATCTGTACATTACCTCCTCGTTATGTGTACATTACCTCCTCACTATCTGTCATTATCTCACATTATCTGTACATTACCTCACATTATCTGTACATTACCTCCTCATTATGTGTACATTACCTCCTCATTATGTGTACATTACCTCCTCATTATGTGTACATTACCTCCTCACTATCTGTCATTATCTCACATTATCTGTACATTACCTCCTCATTATGTGTACATTACCTCCTCATTATGTGTACATTACCTCCTCATTATCTGTACATTACCTCCTCGTTATGTGTACATTACCTCCTCATTATGTGTACATTACCTCCTCATTATGTGTACATTACCTCCTCATTATGTGTACATTACCTCCTCGTTATGTGTACATTACCTCCTCACTATCTGTCATTATCTCACATTATCTGTACATTACCTCACATTATGTGTACATTACCTCCTCATTATGTGTACATTACCTCCTCATTATCTGTACATTACCTCCTCATTATGTGTACATTACCTCCTCATTATGTGTACATTACCTCCTCATTATGTGTACATTACCTCCTCATTATGTGTACATTACCTCCTCGTTATGTGTACATTACCTCCTCACTATCTGTCATTATCTCACATTATCTGTACATTACCTCACATTATCTGTACATTACCTCCTCGTTATGTGTACATTACCTCCTCACTATCTGTCATTATCTCACATTATCTGTACATTACCTCACATTATGTGTACATTACCTCCTCATTATGTGTACATTACCTCCTCATTATCTGTACATTACCTCCTCATTATGTGTACATTACCTCCTCATTATGTGTACATTACCTCCTCATTATGTGTACATTACCTCCTCGTTATGTGTACATTACCTCCTCACTATCTGTACATTACCTCCTCATTATGTGTACATTACCTCCTCATTATGTGTACATTACCTCCTCATTATGTGTACATTACCTCCTCGTTATGTGTACATTACCTCCTCATTATGTGTACATTACCTCCTCGTTATGTGTACATTACCTCCTCATTATTCCAACCTTACCTCAACATGAGGTGATCTTGGCGGTGGTCTCGTCTGGACGCCCGTTATGATAAGAATGTATTAATAAGATCATCCCTATTGACTCAAGCTGACCACTCACTTTATCTTAACCAGGCTCAACCACTCACACATGGCTTGGTACTCATTCACCTGACAGCCGCTCACTCACTCACCTGACAGCCGCTCACTCATTCACCTGACAGCCGCTCACTCATTCACCTGACAGCCGCTCACTCACTCACCTGACAGCCGCTCACTCACTCACCTGACAGCCGCTCACTCATTCACCTGACATCCGCTCACTCATTCACCTGACAGCCGCTCACTCACTCACCTGACAGCCGCTCACTCACTCACCTGACAGCCGCTCACTCATTCACCTGACAGCCGCTCACTCATTCACCTGACAGCCGCTCACTCACTCACCTGACAGCCGCTCACTCATTCACCTGACAGCCGCTCACTCATTCACCTGACAGCCGCTCACTCACTCACCTGACAGCCGCTCACTCACTCACCTGACAGCCGCTCACTCATTCACCTGACATCCGCTCACTCATTCACCTGACAGCCGCTCACTCACTCACCTGACAGCCGCTCACTCACTCACCTGACAGCCGCTCACTCATTCACCTGACAGCCGCTCACTCACTCACCTGACAGCCGCTCACTCACTCACCTGACAGCCGCTCACTCATTCACCTGACAGCCGCTCACTCATTCACCTGACAGCCGCTCACTCATTCACCTGACAGCCGCTCACTCATTCACCTGACAGCCGCTCACTCATTCACCTGACAGCCGCTCACTCACTCACCTGACAGCCGCTCACTCATTCACCTGACAGCCGCTCACTCATTCACCTGACAGCCGCTCACTCATTCACCTGACAGCCGCTCACTCATTCACCTGACAGCCGCTCACTCATTCACCTGACAGCCGCTCACTCATTCACCTGACAGCCGCTCACTCATTCACCTGACAGCCGCTCACTCACTCACCTGACAGCCGCTCACTCATTCACCTGACAGCCGCTCACTCACTCACCTGACATCTGCTCACTAGTTAGAACATTCAAAACGCACCAGCTCCACCAGCTCCACCAGCTCCACCAGCTCCACCACCTCCACCAGCTCCACCAGCTCCACCAGCTCCACTCATAGATCATTCATTAGTTCACTGTTCATCAAGATGAAAGCTGCTAAATTGTCCAACCAATCATATCACACCCTTTGCTCACACAGTACATGCACACACACACACACACACACACACACACACACACACACACACACACACACACACACACACACACACACACACACACACACACACACACACACACACACACACACACACACACACACACACACACACACACACACACACACACACACACGTTTAAACGCTCACTGTCATTAGTATTCATAATGGTGGGCCTAACCTCTCTGGTGTTTTCCATTCTCTCCAGATGCTGTGAATTCAACCCAGCCTGAGTGAGACCAGGTAACCACCATTACCTTCTGATACAGACACAGCTCTCCTACACCACCCTACAGACGTAGCTCTCCTACACCACCCTACAGATGTAGCTCTCTCTCTAACACCACCCTACAGACGTAGCTCTCTCCTACACCACCCTACAGACGTAGCTCTCCTACACCACCCTACAGACGTAGCTCTCCCACACCACCCTACAGACGTAGCTCTCCTACACCACCCTACAGATGTAGCTCTCTCTCTAACACCACCCTACAGACCTAACTCTCTCCTACACCACCCTACAGACACAGCTCTCTCTCTCCTACACCACCCTACAGACCTAACTCTCTCCTACACCACCCTACAGACGTAGCTCTCTCCTACACCACCCTACAGACGTAGCTCTCTCCTACACCACCCTACAGACCTAACTCTCTCCTACACCACCCTACAGATGTAGCTCTCTCTCTAACACCACCCTACAGACGTAGCTCTCTCCTACACCACCCTACAGACGTAGCTCTCCCACACCACCCTACAGATGTAGCTCTCTCTCTAACACCACCCTACAGACGTAGCTCTCTCCTACACCACCCTACAGACGCAGCTCTCTCCTACACCACCCTACAGCCGTAGCTCTCTCTCTAACACCACCCTACAGACGTAGCTCTCTCCTACACCACCCTACAGACGTAGCTCTCTCTCTAACACCACCCTACAGACCTAACTCTCTCCTACACCACCCTACAGACGCAGCTCTCTCTCTAACACCACCCTACAGACCTAACTCTCTCCTACACCACCCTACAGACACAGCTCTCTCTCTCCTACACCACCCTACAGACGTAGCTCTCTCCCACACCACCCTACAGACGTAGCTCTCCCACACCACCCTACAGACGTAGCTCTCTCTCTCTAACACCACCCTACAGACACAGCTCTCCTACACCACCCTACAGACGTAGCTCTCTCCTACACCACCCTACAGACCTAACTCTCTCCTACACCACCCTACAGACGTAGCTCTCTCCTACACCACCCTACAGACCTAACTCTCCTACACCACCCTACAGACGTAGCTCTCTAACACCACCCTACAGACACAGCTCTCCTACACCACCCTACAGACGTAGCTCTCTCTCTAACACCACCCTACAGACGTAGCTCTCTCCTACACCACCCTACAGACGTAGCTCTCCTACACCACCCTACAGACGTAGCTCTCTCCTACACCACCCTACAGACGTAGCTCTCTCCTACACCACCCTACAGACCTAACTCTCCTACACCACCCTACAGACGTAGCTCTCTAACACCACCCTACAGACACAGCTCTCCTACACCACCCTACAGACGTAGCTCTCTCTCTAACACCACCCTACAGACGTAGCTCTCTCCTACACCACCCTACAGACGTAGCTCTCCCACACCACCCTACAGACGTAGCTCTCTCCTACACCACCCTACAGACACAGCTCTCCTACACCACCCTACAGACACAGCTCTCCTACACCACCCTACAGATGTAGCTCTCCCACACCACCCTACAGACGTAGCTCTCATACACCACCCTACAGACACAGCTCTCCTACACCACCCTACAGACGTAGCTCTCTCTCTAACACCACCCTACAGACGCAGCTCTCTCCTACACCACCCTACAGACACAGCTCTCCTACACCACCCTACAGATGTAGCTCTCCCACACCACCCTACAGACGTAGCTCTCCCACACCACCCTACAGACGTAGCTCTCATACACCACCCTACAGACACAGCTCTCCTACACCACCCTACAGACGTAGCTCTCTCCTACACCACCCTACAGACCTAACTCTCTCCTACACCACCCTACAGACGTAGCTCTCTCCTACACCACCCTACAGACCTAACTCTCCTACACCACCCTACAGACGTATCTCTCTAACACCACCCTACAGACACAGCTCTCCTACACCACCCTACAGACGTAGCTCTCTCTCTAACACCACCCTACAGACGTAGCTCTCTCCTTCACCACCCTACAGACGTAGCTCTCCTACACCACCCTACAGACGTAGCTCTCTCCTACACCACCCTACAGACGTAGCTCTCCTACACCACCCTACAGACACAGCTCTCTCTCTCCTACACCACCCTACAGACGTAGCTCTCTCCTACACCACCCTACAGACGTAGCTCTCTCCTACACCACCCTACAGACGTAGCTCTCTCCTACACCACCCTACAGACGCAGCTCTCCTACACCACCCTACAGACGTATCTCTCTCTCTAACACCACCCTACAGACGTAGCTCTCTCCTACACCACCCTACAGACGCAGCTCTCTCCTACACCACCCTACAGACGTAGCTCTCTCCTACACCACCCTACAGACGCAGCTCTCCTACACCACCCTACAGACGTAGCTCTCTCTCTAACACCACCCTACAGACCTAACTCTCTCCTACACCACCCTACAGACACAGCTCTCCTACACCACCCTACAGACGTAGCTCTCTCTTTAACACCACCCTACAGACGTAGCTCTCTCCTACACCACCCTACAGATGTAGCTCTCTCTCTAACACCACCCTACAGACACAGGTCTCTCTCTCCTACACCACCCTACAGACGCAGCTCTCTCTCTAACACCACCCTACAGACGTAGCTCTCTCCTACACCACCCTACAGACGTAGCTCTCTCCTACACCACCCTACAGATGTAGCTCTCTCTCTAACACCACCCTACAGACGTAGCTCTCTCCTACACCACCCTACAGACGTAGCTCTCTCTCTAACACCACCCTACAGACCTAACTCTCTCCTACACCACCCTACAGACACAGCTCTCTCTCTCCTACACCACCCTACAGACGTAGCTCTCTCCTACACCACCCTACAGACGCAGCTCTCTCTCTAACACCACCCTACAGACGCAGCTCTCTCCTACACCACCCTACAGACGTAGCTCTCCTACACCACCCTACAGACGCAGCTCTCCTACACCACCCTACAGACGTAGCTCTCTCTCTAACACCACCCTACAGACCTAACTCTCTCCTACACCACCCTACAGCCGTAGCTCTCTCTCTCCTACACCACCCTACAGCCGTAGCTCTCTCTCTGTAACACCACCCTACAGACGTAGCTCTCTCTCTAACACCACCCTACAGACCTAACTCTCTCCTACACCACCCTACAGCCGTAGCTCTCTCTCTGTAACACCACCCTACAGACGTAGCTCTCTCTCTCCTACACCACCCTACAGCCGTAGCTCTCTCTCTGTAACACCACCTTACAGACGTAGCTCTCTCTCTGTAACACCACCTTACAGACGTAGCTCTCTCTCTGTAACACCACCTTACAGACGTAGCTCTCTCTCTGTAACACCACCTTACAGACGTAGCTCTCTCTCTGTAACACCACCTTACAGACGTAGCTCTCTCTCTGTAACACCACCTTACAGACGTAGCTCTCTCTCTGTAACACCACCTTACAGACGTAGCTCTCTCTCTGTAACACCACCTTACAGACGTAGCTCTCTCTCTGTAACACCACCTTACAGACGTAGCTCTCTCTCTGTAACACCACCTTACAGACGTAGCTCTAAACAGGTCTAACTGATCCTGTCTTCATAAAGAATGTTGAATATTGAAAGTAACTTAAGCCTCCAGTTCTTCTGAGTAAAGGAATGTGTATGAGAAGGGACAGAACAGCCTAGTGCTTTGTCCTCCTAATCCACCCTGCACTCGCTCAACCCTCAACCCAACCCTCAACCCAACCCTCAACCCAACCCTCAACCCAACCCTCAACCCAACCCTCAACCCAACCCTCAACCCTAACCCTCAACCCAACCCTCAACCCAACCCTCATCATTTCTCTCCAGCTCTCAAATTCAAATCCAATATTAATCCTGGTGTCGCCTCTTTAGTTGTTTGCTCTCTTTTACACCGAGGTCGTACCGGAAAGCTCAGGGCAACTAGTTAGCTCTGCACAGCAAGAGAGCGGCTAGTTAGCTCTGCAAAGCAAGAGTGCAACTAGTTAGCTCTGTAAAGCAAGAGTGCAACTAGTTAGCTCTGCAAAGCAAGAGTGCAACTAGTTAGCTCTGCAAAGCAAGAGTGCAACTAGTTAGCTCTGCAAAGCAAGAGTGCAACTAGTTAGCTCTGTAAAGCAAGAGTGCAACTAGTTAGCTCTGCAAAGCAAGAGTGCAACTAGTTAGCTCTGCAAAGCAAGAGTGCAACTAGTTAGCTCTGAAAAGCAAGAGCACAACTAGTTAGCTAGTTGTAGAGATATAGGTGTAGATAAAGTTGTAGATATAGTTGTAGATGTAGAGATATAGCTGTAGATATAGCTGTAGAGATATATATGTATATGTAGAGATATAGCTGTCGATATAGCTGTAGAGATATAGGTGTAGATGTAGAGATATAGATGTAGATATAGCTGTAGAGATATAGGTGTAGATGTAGAGATATAGTGTTGATATATAGAGTAGATATATATGTAGAGATATAGCGTAGATGTAGAGATATAGATGTCGATATAGCTGTAGAGATATAGGTGTAGATGTAGAGATATAGCTGTAGATATAGCTGTAGAGATATAGTTGTAGATAAAGTAGTATTGATGATCTTCCATCTTGTCATTCTTCAGGAAGACCGATCCATTCCAGTCTTCCTCATCCTTCCTCACCATGACAACCACCTGTCTCTGATGCCTCTCAATGTCAACTCCTCTTCCTCCAGCTGGGACACACACACACACACACACACACACACACACACACACACACACACACACACACACACACACACACACACACACACACACACACACACACACACACACACACACACACACACACACACACACACACACACACACTCACACATCCACACACACACCCCACACACACACACACACACAGACTCTGTCGATGGTACTGGGTTAGGCAGTAGCTTTTTGGCCAGTTGGGACCAAACTCTACTTTATTAGTCCATCCCTTTAGCAGCCTGTTAACCCTAATCCAGCAGGTCGTAGGTCATCACCCAGTTCCTGTTTTGTATATATGTAGCGTTTCTGTTGAACTTTAACAACATTCTGGGTTCTATTGTAAATCCTGGGATTTGAACGTGTTATTCTATACGCTGAGAAACCTTTGAACCTCCCAATAAATTCTAGCTCATCTGTGTGGATGTATTTCTTTACAGACTAATGTCATTCATTTGGATTATTAGTATGATATATTGTGTATTTAATAGTAGTATATATTTTGTTCATATTGATAGATTATTTGTATATCAAGTATTTAATAGTAGTACTACTATTATGTATTCATATTTAATAGTAGTTTTAGATGTTTATCCTTAATTCATAGTAGCATTGGTAGCATTATATCGATCATATTTAATAGTAGTATATCTTTAAAGTGACTTTAATATTAGTATTAGTATGACAACTATAACTCCTAGTGTGTTTAATAGAAGTATTAGTATTATGTATTCATATTTAATAGTCATTTTAGAGGTTGTACTAGAACAAGGAATGGGTATTTCCTGGTTCAGCTTAATGTCATTTTCCTGTAAACCATTCCAGCCTGAAAACCTCGGCTAATAGGTTAGGTAAGACCAACCGCTCACTTTTACCGTCACAAACGCTGTTTCAATGTCCCTTCCTCAAGCTCTAGAGCTGGAAACTATCCATGGAATCCTCGACACAGTGACTTCCTGTTAGGACACAGTGACTTCCTGTTAGGACACAGTGACATTCTGTTAGGATACAGTCACTTCCTGTTAGGACACAGTGACTTCCTATTAGGACACAGTGACTTCCTATTAGGACACAGTGACATTCTGTTAGGACACAGTCACTTCCTGTTAGGACACAGTGACATTCTGTTAGGACACAGTCACTTCCTGTTAGGACAGTCACTTCCTGTTAGGACACTTTGATTTCCTGTTGCTAATAGCATATCCTTGCAGTAAATACTATGGGAGACATTGTTCTGAATCATTCCCTCCATCTTTTAGTTGGTGTGATTTCTGGTTGGGAACTACTGATCTAGACTAAAGTGATGTAATACTATACAATTTATAATATGAATATATTAATTTATAGTAATAATTATATAACAGTTATAATATAACTATATCCAGTGATAATGTAGCAAGAATAAAACCGTTACAATATAACTTTATACAGTAATAATATAGCAATAATATAAGTTATAATATAAATATACACAGTATTAATATAAAAGTTATACTATAACTATACACAGTAATAGTAATAATATAAGTTATAATATAACTACATAGGGTTATAATATAGAAACAAGTATACTTACAAGTATACAAATAAGTATGTACAGAAATAATAGAACTATAATCACACAGTAACAATATAGTGATAATATAAATATATGCAGTCTGTAGCAGGTAAGCTAGGTTAGTTTACTAGTTTAGTTTAGTAACCCTAACCCTCACTCTGAGGGACCTTGCACTAGAATGCTTGGAACCTAGTAACCACAGCGACCCTAGTAACCACAGCAACCCTAGTAACCACAGCAACCCTAGTACCCACAGCAACCCTAGTAACCACAGCAACCCTAGTAACCACAGCGACCCTAGTAACCACAGCAACCCTAGTAACCACAGCAACCCTAGTAACCACAGCAACCCTAGTACCCACAGCAACCCTAGTAACCACAGCGACCCTAGTACCCACAGCAACCCTAGTAACCACAGCGACCCTAGTAACCACAGCAACCCTAGTACCCACAGCAACCCTAGTAATCACAGCAACCCTAGTACCCACAGCAACCCTAGTAACCACAGCAACCCTAGTACCCACAGCAACCCTAGTAACCAAAGTGACCCTAGTAACGATGGCGACCCTACTAACCATAGTAACCCTGTGGACCATAGCCATCCTAGTAACCATATTGACCTAGTAACCATAGCGTCCCTACTAACCATAGTAACCCTGTGGACCATAGCCATCCTAGTAACCATATTGACCTAGTAACCATAGCGTCCCTACTAACTATAGCGACCCTAGTAAACATAGTGCTCTTAGTTATCATAGCAACCCTAGTAACCATAGAGACCACAGTATCCATAGCTACCCTTGTAACCATAGCAACCCTAGGAACCATAGCAATCCTAGTAACCATAACAACCCACAGCATTCCTAGTAACCGTAGCAACCCCAGTAACCATTGCGACGGTAGTAACAATAGAGACCTCTATCTCTCTCTCTCATACCCACTACAAATCAAAACTCAATACACCTGAACCAACCACACACACACACACACACACACACACACACACACACACACACACACACACACACACACACACACACACACACACATTAACCAGGGTGTTAGCGCTCTTAATGGAAAGCTTCTGATATCTGTGAGAAGATGACATTTAACTGATACTTTAATATACTACAACTATTAAAAGAACTACGATACTACTAAACGTTGTTGTTACTACTATTACTATACCAGTACTACTCATCGATTGTATGCATACAGACAGGTGTATTGATAGACAGGTAGACCAGTCTGACTGGTGAGACAGGAATACAGGTAGGTAGATAGACAGGAGGACAGGTGTAGGACAGATAGACAGGTGTAACATAGGTAGGCAGGTAGACAAGTAGAAAAGTGTAGGACAGTTAGACAGGTAGAGAGAGGTGTAGGACTGGTAGACAGGTAGAGAGAGGCGTAGGACAGGTAGACAGAGGCGTGTTGGACAGGTAGAACAACAGATACAGGTAGACAGGTAGAGAGAGGTGTAGGACAGGTATACAGGTAGAGAGAGGTATAGGACAGGTAGACAGGTAGAGAGAGGTATAGGACAGGTAGACAGGTAGAGAGAGGCGTAGGACAGGTAGACAGAGGCGTGTCGGACAGGTAGAACAACAGATAGACAGGTAGACAGGTAGAGAGAGGTGTAGGACAGGTAGACAGGTAGAACAACAGATAGACAGGTAGACAGGTAGAGAGAGGTGTAGGACAGGTAGACAGGTAGAGAGAGGCGTAGGACAGGTAGACAGAGGCGTGTTGGACAGGTAGACAGGTAGAACAACAGATAGACAGGGTTAGGGTCAGACAGATGAACAAGTAGACAGGTAGACAAGTAGGCAAGTGTACAGGGAGACAGGTGTACAGGAAGACAGGTGTACAGGTAGACAGGTGAGAGGTAGGCAGGTGTACAGGGAGACAGGTGAACAGGTAGACAGGTGTACAGGGAGGCAGGTGAGACAGGTGTACAGGAAGACAGGTGAGACAGGTAGGCAGGTGTACAGGGAGACAGGTGAGACAGGTAGGCAGGTGTACAGGGAGACAGGTGAGACAGGTAGGCAGGTGTACAGGGAGACAGGTATACAGGGAGACAGGTGTACAGGGAGACAGGTGAACAGGGAGACAGGTGAGACAGGTGTACAGGGAGACAGGTGAGACAGGTAGGCAGGTGTACAGGGAGACAGGTGAGACAGGTGTACAGGGAGACAGGTGAGACAGGTGTACAGGGAGGCAGGTGAGACAGGTGTACAGGTTAGACAGGTGTACAGGGAGACAGGTGAACAGGGAGACAGGTGTACAGGGAGACAGGTGAGACAGGTGTACAGGGAGACAGGTGAACAGGTCTACAGGGAGACAGGTGAGACAGGTGTACAGGGAGACAGGTGAAACAGGTGTACAGGGAGGCAGGTGTACAGGTGTACAGGGAGACAGGTGTACAGGGAGACAGGTGGACAGGGAGACAGGTGAGACAGGTGAACAGGGAGACAGGTGAACAGGGAGGCAGGTGTACAGGGAGACAGGTGGACAGGGAGACAGGTGAGACAGGTGAACAGGGAGACAGGTGAACAGGGAGACAGGTGAACAGGGAGACAGGTGGACAGGTGCGTGGTGGACAGGGAGACAGGTGCGGGGTGTGGATGCAGAGAGCAGGTCAGGCGGGCTCCGGACCAGGAAG
Source organism: Lota lota (assembly GCA_026745465.1). Classification (NCBI taxonomy): domain Eukaryota; kingdom Metazoa; phylum Chordata; class Actinopteri; order Gadiformes; family Lotidae; genus Lota; species Lota lota. Next base: position 529,433 of record JACYXH010000453.1, read on the forward strand.
CTGAGTTTGTGCTTGGCTGGAGACAGACAGAGGAGGACTGTCGCCTGCTGATATCAGAGAGTGGTGCTTTAAGCTGACTCACAATACTCACTGTGTGTCTTACTGCTGCGCTCATTAGGAGATTACCCAGAAGCCCCCAAGCAGATCAGTTCTCACGGAGAGGGGAAACCACAGAGGAGAGAGGAGACAGGAAAGGAGAGAGGAGCCTAGGAGAGAGGAAGAAAGAGGGGAGAGAGGAGATAGGAAAGGAGATGAGAGAGGAGGCTAGGAGAGAGGAAGAAAGAGGGGAGAGAGTAGACAGGAAAGGAGAGGAGAGGAGAGGAGAGAGGAGGCCATGAGAGAGGAAGATAGAGGGGAGACAGGAAAGGAGAGGAGGCTAGGAGAAAGGAAGATAGATGGAAAAGAGGAGAGTGAGGAGACAGGGAAAAGGAAAGGAAAGAGGAGGAGAGAGGAGGAGAAAGAGGAGGAGAGGAGTAGAGAAGAGAGGAGAGGGGAGGAAGGAGAGAAGAGGAGAGGGGAGGAAGGAGAGGAAAGGAGAGGGGAGAGTACATAGTATAACTACACAACATACTAGGGGTTAGGGGTTCTATTCCCTGGCAGAGCAAGGCATTCATTCTGCCAGGGTTAGGGGTTCTATTCCCTGGTAGAGCAAGGCATTAACACTAAAAGATGTGTGTGACTATCAGATTCCCAGGCTTTAAGTGCCCTCTGGCAGACACACACACACACACACACACACACACAAAACCACACACATACAAACTCAGACACACACACACAACCACACACAAAATCACAAACATACAAAACCACACACACACAAACCTTTGTGTGTATATATATGTCTGGATGTGTGGGTGTCTGGGTGTGTGTGTGTGTCTGTCTGGGTGTTGGGGTGTGTGTGTGTTTGTTTGAGGGGTGTGTGTGTGTGTCTGGGTGTGTGTGTGTATGTCTGCTGGGTGTGTGTGTGGGGGGGTGGGTGTGTGTGTGTAAATGATTGTGTGTGTGTGTCTGCGTATGTGTGTAAATGATTGTGTGTGTGTGTGTGTGTGTGTGCGCGTGTGTGTAAATTATTGTGTGTGTGTGTGTGTGTGTCTGCGTGTGTGTAAATGATTGTGTGTGTGTGTGTGTGTGTGTGTGCGTGTGTGTAAATGATTGTGTGTGTGTGTGTGCGTGTGTGTAAATGATTGTGTGTGTGTGTGTGTGTCTGCGTGTGTGTAAATTATTGTGTGTGTGTGTGTGTGTGCGTGTGTGTAAATGATTGTGTGTGTGTGTGTGTGTGTGTGTGTGCGCGTGTGTGTAAATGATTGTGTGTGTGTGTGCGTGTGTGTAAATGATTGTGTGTGTGTGTGTGTGTGTGTGTGTGCGTGTGTGTAAATGATTGTGTGTGTGTGTGTGTGCGTGTGTGTAAATGATTGTGTGTGTGTGTGTGTGCGTGTGTGTAAATGATTGTGTGTGTGTGTGGTCCTCCAGTGTATAAGTCTCTCCTAGAGAAGACCAGTAAGACTCAGTTCTTCATTGACCCGTTCACCAGCATGCAGACCAGGTAGGAAAAATGATATACAATTTCTTTTATATGATATAGTATATATTATACTAAAGTATACTACTAATATACCAATATATACTATTACATTATACTATTATATATGTACCAATATATTATATTATAATATACTAGTATACCAATATATACTATTATATTATAGTACTACAAACATAATTTATTAGTATAATATAATAATATAATATAATATATACTATTATAGAATACTACCAGAGTATACTCATATGAACTATTATATTATACTACTAGAATATACCAATATATACTCATATATACTATTTTGTATTATACTACTATAGTATATATGTACCAACATATGTCCATATACAATATGATATTATACTGCTATACATGTACCAATATGTACTAATATATTATATTAAACTACTATAGTATACATGTACCATTATACACAATTATATTATACTACTATAAATGTATCAAAATGTACTCATATATACTATTATATTATACTACTATACTTTACATTTACATATATTTACTAGTAAATACTATTATAATATACTAAGTTACTATACATGTAACAATATATACTAATATATTATATTATATGAAGATACTATACATGTACCTATATACACTAATATATACTATTATACTATACCTATAAACTATACATGCACCACCAATATATACTAGATTTGTTTCCAATATATACTGTACATGTATCAAAACAAGATATGTACTAATATATATTTCAGATATGTTGACATGATTATACACTATATACTATATATGTTGACATGATTTGAACCATTTTAGGATCACATTTAAACACACAGATGCTCCTATCATGCTACACCTCTCATGTGAAAGATAATCTAGTTAAGACTATGTGTTGGATAATCCTGGTTTAACTAGTTAAGACTGTGATAGATAGTGCTGGTTTAAATAGTCAAGACTGTGATAGATAGTGCTGGTTTAAATAGTCAAGATTGTGATAGATAGTCCTGGTTTAAATAGTTAAGACTAAGCACAACATAATCCTGGTTTAAATAGTCAATACTGTGATAGGTAGTGCTGGTTTAAATAGTCAAGACTGTGATAGATAGTGCTGGTTTAAATAGTCAATACTGTGATAGATAGGCCTGGTTTAAAGAGGTAAGACTATGTAATACATAGTCCTGGTTTAAATAGTTAAGGCTGTGATAGATAGTCCTGGTTTAAATAGTTAAGACTGTGATACATAGTCCTGGTTTAAATAGTTAAGACTGTGAGATATAGTCCTGGTTTAAAAAGTCTAGACTGTGATAGATAGTCCTGGTTTAAATAGTTAAGACTGTGATAGATAGTCCTGGTTTAAATAGTTAAGACTATGTATTAGATAGTCTTAACTGTTTAAACCAGGACTATGTATTAGATAGTCCTGGTTTAAACAGTTAGGACTATGTGTTGGATAATCCTGGTTTAACTAGTTATGACTGTGATAGATAATCCTGGTTTAAATAGTTAAGACTGTGATAGTGCTGGTTTAAATAGTCAAGACTGTGATAGATAGTGCTGGTTTAAATAGTCAAGATTGTGATAGATAGTCCTGGTTTAAATAGTTAAGACTAAGCACAACATAATCCTGGTTTAAATAGTCAATACTGTGATAGATAGTGCTGGTTTAAATAGTCAAGACTGTGATAGATAGTGCTGGTTTAAATAGTCAATACTGTGATAGATAGGCCTGGTTTAAATAGTTAAGACTATGTAATACATAGTCCTGGTTTAAATAGTTAAGGCTGTGATAGATAGTCCTGGTTTAAATAGTTAAGACTGTGATACATAGTCCTGGTTTAAATAGTTAAGACTGTGAGATATAGTCCTGGTTTAAAAAGTCTAGACTGTGATAGATAGTCCTGGTTTAAATAGTTAAGACTGTGATATATAGTCCTGGTTTAAATAGTTAAGACTGTGATATAGTCCTGGTTTAAATAGTTAAGACTATGTACTAGATAGTCTTAACTGTTTAAACCAGGACTATGTATTAGATAGTCCTGGTTTAAACAGTTAGGACTATGTATTAGATAGTCCTGGTTTAAACAGTTAGGACTATGTATTAGATAGTCCTGGTTTAAACAGTTAGGACTATGTATTAGATAGTCCTGGTTTAAACAGTTAGGACTATGTATTAGATAGTCCTGGTTTAAACAGTTAGGACTATGTATTAGATAGTCCTGTTTAAACAGTTAGGACTATGTATTAGATAGTCCTGGTTTAGTTGAACCTTTACTACTTCACTTTTCTACTGTGGCTATTTCCTCCATTAAAAAGATGTGAACCTTCCAGAGTAGATCCAGGGAACCTTTCCCTGCAAACCCCTTCATTCTGGTTCACTTCTGTCATGGATGAGCTGATGAAGATGAAGGCTTTATTCTGTGTATTAGTATGAGGTGATGAAGATGAAGGCTTTATTCTGTGTATTAGTATGAGGTGATGAAGATGAAGGCTTTATTCTGTGTATTAGTATGAGCTGATGAAGATGAAGGCTTTATTCTGTGTATTAGTATGAGTTGTTTTGTAAACAAAGTGTATGTATTACTAAGAGTTGTTTTGTAAACAAGGTGTATGTATTAGTAGTTGTTTTGTAAACAAAGATTGTATTAATAGGGGTTGTTTTGTAAACAAAGTGTATATATTAGTAGTTGCTTTGTAAACAAAGTGTGTATATTAGTCGTTGTTTTGTAAACAAAGTGTATGTATTAGTAGGAATTGTTTTGTAAACAAGGTGTATGTATTAGTAGTTGTTTTGTAAACAAAGTGTATGTATTAGTAGGAGTTGTTTTGTTAACAAAATGTATGTATTAGTAGTTGTTTTGTAAACAAGGTGTATGTATTAGTTGTTGTTTTGTAAACAAAGTGTATGTATTACTAAGAGTTGTTTTGTAAACAAAGTGTATGTATTAGTAGTTGTTTTGTAAACAAAGTGTATGTATTAGTTGGAGTTGTTTTGTAAACAAAGTGTATGTATTAGTTGGAGTTGTTTTGTAAACAAAGTGTATGTATTGGTAGTTGTTTTGTAAACAAAGTGTATGTATTACTAAGAGTTGTTTTGTTAACAAAATGTATGTATTAGTAGTTGTTTTGTAAACAAGGTGTATGTATTAGTTGTTGTTTTGTAAACAAAGTGTATGTATTACTAAGAGTTGTTTTGTAAACAAAGTGTATGTATTAGTAGTTGTTTTGTAAACAAGGTGTATGTATTAGTTGTTGTTTTGTAAACAAAGTGTATGTATTAATATGAGTTGTTTTGTAAACAAAGTGTATGTATTAGTAGTTGTTTTGTAATCAAGGTGTATGTATTAGTTGTTGTTTTGTAAACAAAGTGTATGTATTACTAAGAGCTGTTTTGTAAACAAAGTGTTCATGTTAATCTCAACAGAAATATTCTCACGGCTGCGTTGCTTGTCTGTCTGAGTTCAACTATCTGCTCTGCTCCTGTGGAAGGTAAAACACACACACACATATATATATATATATGTGTGTATATGTGTGTGTGTATATTTCTGTACGTGTGTAAATATGTGTGTATAACAGTACTTGTGTATATGTGTGTGTGTATAATAGTACTTGTGTATATGTGTGTGTGTGTATAACAGTACTTGTGTATATGTGTGTGTGTTTAACAGTACTTGTGTATATGTGTGTGTATAACAGTACTTGTCTCTCTCCAGAGACGGAGGAGGTGGAGCTGGAGGAGGTGGAGGAGGAGGAGCTCTCAGAAGAGGAGGGTGAGAGAGGAGGAGAGAATGATGGATGATGATGGGTGATGGATGGATGACAGATGATGGATGGATGATGGATGGATGATAGATGATGGATGGATGGATGATAGATGATGGATGGATGATGGATGGATGATAGATGATGGATGGATGATGGATGATGGATGGATGATGGATGGATGATAGATGGATGGATGAATGATGATGGATGAATGATGATGATGGATGATAGATTGATGGTGTGTGGTTCAGGATTGGTTGTCATAGTAACTCAGAATGTCGTGTGTCCACTCCCGTGCTCAAACATTAGAGACATTTAAAACAAAATGTGACTAACTATACATTAAAGATATGATATTAATTATACATCCATAGATTAAAGGCTAAAAACTAATCAAGCACCAACTCTAAACTTTTTCCTTTGAGCCAAAAATGTAAAGATAATTGAAGTAGTTTTGCCACTGGTTTATACTAGTAGTACTAGTTTATAGTAGTTTTACCACTAGCTGTACTCTTTTGTACTAGTAGTACTAGTTTAAACTAGATTATGACTAGTGTACTAGTTAAGACTAGTATATACAGGTTGAACTAATAGGTTATACTAGTCGTAGTATCTATAACGTAAAGAGTGGCTGTCCCAGTTGTACCAGTAGTAGTACTAGTTATACCAGTATTAGTACTAGTTTTACTAGTAGTACTAGTTGTATAGAAAAGAGTGGCTGTCCTAGGTTTACCAGTGGTAGTACTAGTTTTACTAATACTAGTGCTAGCTATACTAGTAGTACTAGTTATATAGTAAAGTGTGGCTGTCCTAGTTGTACCAATGGTAGTACTAGTTATACCAGTAGTAGGACTACTAGTACTAGTTATATAGTAAAGTGTGGCTGTCCTAGTTGTACCAATGGTAGTACTAGTTATACCAGTAGTAGGACTACTAGTACTAGTTATATAGTAAAGTGTGGCTCTCCTAGTTGTACCAATGGTAGTACTAGTTATACCAGTAGTAGGACTACTAGTACTAGTTATATAGTAAAGTGAGGCTGTCCTAGTTGTACCAGTAGTAGTACTAGCTCCACTAGTAGTAATAGTTATATAGTAAAGAGTGGCTTTCCTAGGTTTACCAGTAGTACTACTAGTTATACCAGTATTAGTACTAGTCCTACTACACAGTGAAGTGAGGGTCTTCTAGTACCAGTGGGAGTACTAGTTGTACCAGTAGTAGTACTAGTTGTACCAGTAGTAGTACTAGTTGTACCAGTAGTAGTACTAGTTATACCAGTAGTAGTACTAGTCCTACTACACAGTAAAGTGAGGCTGTCCTTTTCTTTCCAGATGACGATGACTCCAAGAGTCTGGATAGCATAATGGGTGAGAGGTTAATTATGAATATTTATGATATTATAAATATAATTATAAATATATATTAGATGATAAATATAGATCTAAATTAAAACAGAAATGATGAAAAATATTAAACAAACCGGACAATATTTTAAACACCTAATCACTGACAGAATCTTCTAAGAATTTAGAGTTAGGCTTAAACTGAGCCTGATCCAGATTCATGAAGGACCTTTGAAACTTGAAATCCAGATTCATGGAGGATCTTTGGAACTTGAAATCCAGATTCATGAAGGACCTTTGAAACTTGAAATCCAGATTCATGGAGGATCTTTGGAACTCAGTGGTTTCCACAGCAGCAGTGTCCCATTAACCAGCGCTGCAGGAATAAAGATGCTAACATTCCATAACTCCTGGTTTAAAACAACAAGCCCTCTTTCTTTCCCCGTGGTGCTGGGGTTTGTGCTGCAGGAACAGGAGCCCATGCAGGCAGCACCCCATCCAAGGGCCTGGGTAAGAGGATCCTCAGGAACTTTAGACCCTTAGCTTCTTGCTACCCAGCAGAGCGTCTCAGGTGAGCAGCCACGCAAGGGCTTCCCGCTCTCACCGCTGGACTACAGGGCCGGCGAAGCGCAGCGGAAACATGGCACCCAGGGCCCCCGGGAGCCCCCAGGACTCTGATAAGAAGAGGCTTTGTTCATTCATACAGCAGCGTTCAAACACTAGATATATTACTACAATCCAATATGCAGTACACTGATCCTCAAAGTCCCATGTTGACCTGGAGCTTGTGTCCCTACAGGTACCAGCCCAGCTCCTGGAGCTTCACCTCAGAGTCACTCTGCACATGGTGAGGCCCCCAGCAGCACAAGTACCAACACAACTACCATCACAACAGCTCAACATTCCAGCTACCATTCCAACTACCATCACAACTACCATCACAACAGCTCAACATTCCAACTACCAACACAACTACCATCACAACTACCATCACAACAGCACAACATTCCAACTACCAACACAACTACCATCCCAACTACCATCACAACAGCTCAACATTCCAACTACCATCACAACTACCATCACAACAGCTCAACATTCCAACTACCATTCCAACTACCATCACAACTACCATCACAACAGCACAACATTCCAACTACCAACACAACTACCATCACAACTACCATCACAACAGCTCAACATTCCAACTACCATTCCAACTACCATCACAACAGCACAACATTCCAACTACCAACACAACTACCATCACAACAGCTCAACATTCCAACTACCATTCCAACTACCATCACAACTACCATCACAACAGCACAACAATCCAACTACCATCACAACAGCACAACATTCCAACTACCATCACAACAGCACAACTACCATCACAACAGCTCAACATCCCAACTACCATCACAACAGCACAACTACCATCACAACAGCTCAACATTCCAACTACCATCACAACAGCACAACTATCCAACTATCATCACAACAACACAACATTCCAACTACCATCACAACAACATAACAATCCAACTACCATCACAACAACACAACATTCCAACTACCATCACAACTACCATCACAACAACAAAACAATCCAACTACCATCACAACAGCACAACATTCCAACTACCATCACAACAGCACAACTACCATCACAACAGCACAACATTCCAACTACCATCACAACTACTATCACAACAACACAACTATCATCACAACATTGCAACTACCATCACAACTACTATCACAACAACACAACTACCATCACAACAGCACAACATTGCAACTACCATCACAACAGCACAACTGCCATCACAACAGCACAACATTTCAACTACCATCACAACAACACAACATTCCAACTACCATGACAACAACACAACATTCCAACTACCATCACAACTACCAACACAACTACCATCACAACAACACAACATTCCAACTACCATCACAACAACACAACTACCATCACAACAACACAACTACCATGACAACTAACATCACAGAAAGTTACTACAGTATAAAAACTCCAGTAAGGATATATGTGTCTCTTGGTTGAATTCTTTGTTTGTTCTGTTAGTTATGCTTCACAGCGGTTCATCCGTGGTAGTGGAGTCCAGCGACAACAGCGCCAGATCCCAAGGTACCTGAGCAGTATGCCAGTCAATAACATGCTCCACGTATGTACATACATACGTGTGTGTGTGTGTATGATTGTATGTTCATGTGCGATGGTTCCTTTGGTTTCTGTAGATATATGTATTCATGTGCGATGGTTCCTTTTGTTTCTGTAATGCAGTACCAGAGGGACAGAACAGCTCGTCACATGCCTCTGCTTCCTCAGGTAAACGTTGAAGTCATGACCATCTCTGGTCCATGTTGTGAGGAACGGTTCTAACAAGCTGTCTTTAGAGGAACCGTTCTAACAAGCTGTCTTTAGAGGAAGGGTTCTAACAAGCTGTGTTTAGAGGAACGGTTCTAACAAGCTGTGTTTAGAGGAACGGTTCTAACAAGCTGTCTTTAGAGGAACGGTTCTAACAAGCTGTCTTTAGAGGAACGGTTCTAACAAGCTGTCTTCAGAGGAACGGTTCTAACAAGCTGTGTTTAGAGGAACGGTTCTAACAAGCTGTGTTTAGAGGAATGATGGTGTTTTATTTCCCCAGATCAGACCAGGCCGTCTCGTCTCAGTACCACAGGTCACCAGCGCTTTTTCCATCGGCACTTTTGGGTTAGGGTTAGGATTTACCAGGGTTAGGGTTAGAGTCCTCTATCTAGATATGGGTCAGGGTTAGGATTTACCAGGGTTAGGGTTAGAGTCCTCTATCTAGATATGGGTCAGGGTTAGGATTTACCAGGGTTAGGGTTAGAGTCCTCTATCTAGATATGGGTCAGGGTTAGGATTTACCAGGGTTAGGGTTAGAGTCCTCTATCTAGATATGGGTCAGGGTTAGGATTTACCAGGGTTAGGGTTAGAGTCCTCTATCTAGATATGGGTCAGGGTTAGGATTTACCAGGGTTAGGGTTAGAGTCCTCTATCTAGATATGGGTCAGGGTTAGGATTTACCAGGGTTAGGGTTAGAGTCCTCTATCTAGATATGGGTCAGGGTTAGGATTTACCAGGGTTAGGGTTAGAGTCCTCTATCTAGATATGGGTCAGGGTTAGGATTTACCAGGGTTAGGGTTAGAGTCCTCTATCTAGATATGGGTCAGGGTTAGGATTTACCAGGGTTAGGGTTAGAGTCCTCTATCTAGATATGGGTCAGGGTTAGGATTTACCAGGGTTAGGGTTAGAGTCCTCTATCTAGATATGGCCTTTTTCCATCGGCACTTTTGGCCGTACCGAACTTCACCGTGCTGCGCTGATTTGCGTTTCCACTACCAGTTTTAGCTCGCCGTACCGTAGCGCGCCAGAGATGGACCTTCTCCGAGGTCCCCCCCCCCCCCCCCCCCCCGTCTCCAAGCAGGCTGCGGTGAAGTCAGAATATAGACCTTTAAAAAATACAATAATCTGTTGTTTCTAAATGAGACGCATCGCCATGCACCAAGAGTACGGCTAGAGCTCTCTACAGCTTTATTCTTTATTATTCCTTGGTTCCTATAACTATATAAGCCTAATTATAAAGGGTAATGAAGGGTTAATAGAAGAGTTCAACAGCTTTATTCTTTATTATTCGTTGGTTCCTATAACTATATAAGCCTAATTTAAAAGGGTAATGAAGGTTTAATAGAAGAGTTCTCAACAGCTTTATTCTTTATTATTTGCTCGTTCCTATAACTATATAAGCCTAATTATAAAGGGTAATGAAGGGTTAATAGAAGAGTTCTCAACAGCTTTATTCTTTATTATTTGCTCGTTCCTATAACTATATAAGCCTAATTATAAAGGGTAATGAAGGGTTAATAGAAGAGTTCTCAACAGCTTTATTCTTTATTATTCCTTGGTTCCTATAACTTTATAAGCCTAATTATAAAGGGTAATGAAGGGTTAATAGAAGAGTTCTCAACAGCTTTATTCTTTATTATTCCTTGGTTCCTATAACTATATAAGCCTAATTATAAAGGGTAATGAAAATTGCTAAATTGAAAGTGTACCACAGTGATGTTAGTTGGACGATATTCTCTTCAAAACTGAATAGCTGGTTGAAATAGATTTGGTTCAGATTAGTCTTGGTGTAAAGACTGGACATTGGACAATATTTCACACTTTTAGATCACTGATGTCGATATTGGTATATTCCTCTGGAAAATATCTGTGAAACATTGTCCAATGTGTAGCAAGGCTAATCTGAAAGAAACCAGCTCTCGATGAGCTATTGAGATTAGGAAGCAAAAAAAGGGGGAATATTGAACGCCAAACTGAATCCATCATCGCGGATATCTTTGTGTGTCGCCGTCCGTCTGAAACAAGCCAAATATATTAAATAACTCTTAAACAAATCAATCCCATTTGATTGTAGGCCATAATATAAAACAAAAATAAATCAATAATAAAGCAATAAAAGTGTGAGTGTCATGGACTCAAGACAAGCTCCTCATCAGCTAAAGACACCTTCAAGAAGAAACACGGGTGGAATGGAGACGCAAATCCTACTAACCAGCCTCTACTAACCAGCCTGGTCTCTACTAACCAGCCTGGTCTCTACTAACCAGCCTGCTTCCCTACTAACCAGCCTCTACTAACCAGCCTGGTCTCTACTAACCAGCCTGCTTCCCTACTAACCAGCATGCTTCTCTACTAGCCTGCTTCCCTACTAACCAGCCTGCTTCCCTACTAACCAGCCTCTACTAACCAGCCTGGTCTCTACTAACCAGCCTGCTTCCCTACTAACCAGCCTGGTCTCTACTAACCAGCCTGCTTCCCTACTAACCAGCCTGCTTCCCTACTAACCAGCCTGCTTCCCTACTAACCAGCATGCTTCTCTACTAGCCTGCTTCCCTACTAACCAGCCTCTACTAACCAGCCTGGTCTCTACTAACCAGCCTGGTGTCTACTAACCAGCCTGGTGTCTACTAACCAGCCTGGTCTCTTCTAACCAACCTGGTCTCTACTAACCAGTCTCTACTAACCAGCCTGGTGTCTACTAACCAGCCTGGTCTCTACTAACCAGCCTGGTGTCTACTAACCAGCCTGGTCTCTACTAACCAGCCTGGTCTCTACTAACCAGCCTGGTCTCTACTAACCAGCCTGTAGTAACCAGGGTGTTCTTTGTGTTCCAGTGATGGTGTCTGATCCTGGGCCACAACCCTCCAGGACTTCCCACCTGGCCTCCACCCCTCCCTCCAGCCCAGCTAACCCCCCAGGTTAATACTCAGACAGCAGCCCTACCACCTCCACCCGACCACCTCCACCCTACCACCTCCACTCCACCACCTCCACCCAACAGCCTCCACCCGACCACCTCCACTCCACCACCTCCAGCCCTACCACCTCCACCCCACCACCTCCACTCCACCACCTCCACCCAACAGCCTCCACCCCACCACCTCCACTCCACCACCTCCACCCCACCACCTCCACCCCACCACCTCCACCCAACCACCTCCAGCCGTACCACCTCCACCCGACCACCTCCAGCCCTACCACCTCCACCCTACCACCTCCACCCAACCACCTCCACTCCACCACCTCCACCCAACCACCTCCACCCGACCACCTCCAGCCCTACCACCTCCACCCAACCACCTCCACTCCACCACCTCCACCCAACCACCTCCAGCCCTACCACCTCCACCCAACCACCTCCACCCAACCACCTCCAGCCGTACCACCTCCACCCGACCACCTCCAGCCCTACCACCTCCACCCTACCACATCCACCCAACCACCCCCACTCCACCACCTCCACCCAACCACCTCCACCCGACCACCTCCAGCCCTACCACCTCCACCCAACCACCTCCACTCCACCACCTCCACTCCACCACCTCCACCCAACCACCTCCAGCCCTACCACCTCCACTCCACCACCTCCACTCCACCACCTCCACCCAACCACCTCCAGCCCTACCACCTCCACTCCACCACCTCCACTCCACCACCTCCACCCAACCACCTCCAGCCCTACCACTTCCACCCAACAACCTCCACTCCACCACCTCCACCCAACCACCTCCAGCTCTACCACCTCCACTCCACCATCTCCACCCAACCACCTCCAGCCCTACCACCTCCACCCAACCACCTCCAGCTCTACCACCTCCACTCCACCATCTCCACCCAACCACCTCCAGCCCTACCACCTCCACCCAACCACCTCCACTCCACCACCTCCACTCCACCACCTCCACCCGACCACATCAAGCCCTACCACCTCCACTCCACCCGACCACATCAAGCCCAACCACCTCCACTCCACCACCTCCACCCGACCACCTCCACTCCACCACCTCCACCCGACCACATCAAGCCCTACCACCTCCATCCTACTAGCCTACCACCACCAGGACTTCATGATGTTAAAGGCTCTCTCTCCCAGCTCCAGGAGATCCAACCCTCCAAGTCTACCTGACCTTCGACCGAATGGACCATTCCTCCTCCGCTCCTGACCAATCACCTTCTACTTTGGCATCAGGTTCTGGTCCTGCCAACACAGCCACAGACCACGCCTCCTCTGTAGGGCAGCAAGGTAAGTGACCACCCTGAACTCTTATTTTCTGGTGTTAGACTAACTCTTCTCTGGTGTTAGACTAACTCTTCTCTGGTGTTGAACTAACTCTTCTTTGATGTTAGATTAACTCTTCTCTGGTGTTAGACAAATCTTCTCTGGTGTTGAACTAACTCTTCTCTGGTGTTGAACTAACTCTTCTGTAGTGTTGAACTAACTCTTCTGTAGTGTTGAACTAACTCTTCTCTGGTGTTGAACTAACTCTTCTCTGGTGTTGAACTAACGCTTCTCTGGTGTTGAACTAACTCTTCTCTGGTGTTGAACTAACTCTTCTGTAGTGTTGAACTAACTCTTCTCTGGTGTTGAACTAACTTCTCTGGTGTTGAACTAACTCTTCTGTAGTGTTGAACTAACTCTTCTCTGGTGTTGAACTAACTCTTCTGTAGTGTTGAACTAACTCTTCTCTGGTGTTGAACTAACTCTTCTTTGATGTTAGATTAACTCTTCTCTGGTGTTAGACTAACTCTTCTCTGGTGTTGAACTAACTCTTCTCTGGTGGTAGACTAACTCTTCTCTGGTGGTAGACTAACTCTTCTCTGGTGTTGAACTAACTCTTCTCTGGTGGTAGACTAACTCTTCTCTGGTGGTAGACTAACTCTTCTCTGGTGTTGAACTAACTCTTCTTTGGTGTTGAACTAACTCTTCTTTGATGTTAGATTAACTCTTCTGTAGTGTTGAACTAACTCTTCTCTGGTGTTGAACTAACTCTTCTTTGATGTTAGATTAACTCTTCTCTGGTGTTAGACTAACTCTTCTCTGGTGTTGAACTAACTCTTCTCAGGTGGTAGACTAACTCTTCTCTGGTGTTGAACTAACTCTTCTCTGGTGGTAGACTAACTCTTCTCTGGTGGTAGACTAACCCTTCTCTGGTGTTGAACTAACTCTTCTTTGGTGTTGAACTAACTCTTCTTTGATGTTAGATTAACTCTTCTTTGATGTTAGATTAACTCTTCTCTGGTGTTAGACTAACTCTTCTCTGGTGTTGAACTAACTCTTCTCTGGTATTAGACTAACTCTTCTCTGGTGTTGAACTAACTCTTCTCTGGTGTTGAACTAACTCTTCTGTAGTGTTGAACTAACTCTTCTGTAGTGTTGAACTAACTCTTCTGTTTCAGAGTCCCAGTCGACCACAGTTCCTGCTAGAGAGCAGCCAGGTGATCTCAGACCACTTTATTATTATTATTAATATTATTAGGTATTCAGAGTCTAACCATAACCTTGTGTGACTGCTATTTCTTATTATTACAGACATGTTCTGGTTATGATTAAAGTGGTTATATATACACACCGTAACGCTGTAGGATTTACTGAATATAATGCCATAACAAGGTGTGTCTTCGTATAAATCGTCACAAAACAAAGGCACAATACAATATGTATAGCTTCTTATCATATGAATATACGTGTACTATATATTATGTATAGCTTCTTATCATATGAATATACGTGTACTATATATTATGTATAGCTCATTATCATATGAATATACGTGTACTATATACTATGTATAGCTTCTTATCATATGAATATACGTATACTATATATTATGTATAGCTTCTTATCATATGAATATACGTGTACTATATATTATGTATAGCTCATTATCATATGAATATACGTGTACTATATATTATGTATAGCTTCTTATCATATGAATATACGTGTACTATATATTATGTATAGCTCGTTATCATATGAATATACGTATACTATATATTATGTATAGCTTCTTATCATATGAATATACGTGTACTATATATTATGTATAGCTTGTTATAATATGAATTCTTCCAGTGCCTCATTTTTCCTTAACCAACTCCTCCTATTGTCCGAGGGATCAACAACAAATATGTTGATTGAACTGAATATGGCTGAGTAGTGCTAAAATAAGATGATGCAAATGAGCCTGCTTTAATCATAACTCCACCTTATAGCCTAACCCTAACGCTAACCCCTAACCCATAACTCCACTTTATAGCCTAACCCTAACCCTAACCTAACCTTATAGCCTAACCCTACCCTTATAGCCTAACCCTAACCCTAACGCTAACCCCTAACCCATAACTCCACCTTATAGCCTAACCCTAACCCTAACCTAACCTTATAGCCTAACCCTACCCTTATAGCCTAACCCTAACCCTAACGCTAACCCCTAACCCATAACTCCACCTTATAGCCTAACCCTAACCCTAACCTAACCTTATAGCCTAACCCTACCCTTATAGCCTAACCCTAACCCTAACGCTAACCCCTAACCCATAACTCCACCTTATAGCCTAACCCTAACCTTATAGCCTAACCCTAACCTTATAGCCTAACCCTAACCTTATAGCCTAACCCTAACCCAAGGGACTTGAAAGTTCAATGTGGAATCTTTGGTGTTGATAGCGCAAGAAATGAGGTCACAGTGTCAACTGACCACTTTTTAAAGCTGACTTCAGCCATTCTGAAGGTGAACTGAGTTGGCAAAGTTGGTATAGGTTTGAAACCACGAGTACGCAGGTAAGCAGCTGTAGCATTCGTTTAGCGCTCAAAGCTAAACGAATGCGTTAGTTTATGAATAACATTTTTCCTCATGAATCATGACCCCAAATGACACTAAAATAGGGTCACATGCTCCTTAGATGTGCCAGACCAGGAATTATATTAAAAACTTTTATTCAGTCAAAAATGGCAGTTATGTCGCACATAAATATATGCAATGAGCCATCAGTAATCAATCACACGTCTGCTTCTATGTGGCCCAGGGACTTGAAGTATTAGCCTTGCTAGCATTAGCATGTCAGCTGCTCACGGAAAATGACACATATGAAGTGAAGGGTTGGCTAATGCAACCACACCTTTAGTTAGAACATGTGTTCTGTTGCAGGAAACGGGCGGCAGACTCTCCTGACAGACGCCAGTCGAGGTACCTCTCATGTCTCTCTGCAGTGACTATGATATTCAGCACATCATATAACCTGCTTCCTGTGAAGCACTAACCACTGACTACTCTGTGTACAGGGAGTAGTGTTGCTATGGCTACTGTTGTGGATGGTAACCAAGGTAACCAAGTACAGACAGGTAGAGTCCTTGTGTCCCTTCATTAACACTAAAGGCTAATGCTAACATTGCTTCTCAGCTACTGACGAAGGCTAATGCTAACACTGCTTCTCAGCTACTGACAAAGGCTAACATTGCTTCTCAGCTACTGCTAAAGGCTTATGCTAACATTGCTTCTCAGCTGCTGCTAAAGGCTTATGCTAACATTGCTTCTCAGCTACTGCTAAAGGCTTATGCTAACATTGCTTCTCAGCTGCTGCTAAAGGCTTACGCTAACATTGCTTCTCAGCTACTGCTAAAGGCTTATGCTAACATTGCTTCTCAGCTGCTGCTAAAGGCTTATGCTAACACTGCTTCTCAGCTGCTGCTAAAGGCTTATGCTAACATTGCTTCTCAGCTACTGCTAAAGGCTTATGCTAACATTGCTTCTCAGCTACTGCTAAAGGCTTATGCTAACATTGCTTCTCAGCTACTGCTAAAGGCTTATGCTAACATTGCTTCTCAGCTGCTGCTAAAGGCTTATGCTAACATTGCTTCTCAGCTGCTGCTAAAGGCTTATGCTAACATTGCTTCTCAGCTGCTGCTAAAGGCTTATGCTAACATTGCTTCTCAGCTGCTGCTAAAGGCTTATGCTAACATTGCTTCTCAGCTGCTGCTAAAGGCTTATGCTAACATTGCTTCTCAGCTGCTGCTAAAGGCTTATGCTAACATTGCTTCTCAGCTGCTGCTAAAGGCTTATGCTAACATTGCTTCTCAGCTACTGCTAAAGGCTTATGCTAACATTGCTTCTCAGCTGCTGCTAAAGGCTTATGCTAATGTCTGTTGCAGGTACAGCTGGTTATCAAATGGACGTAGAAACGGGTAGGGCACCTTAATATTATATCTATATATCTATAACAACACACCTTCATAGATCTATAACAACACACCTTCATAGATCTATCTATCTATAACAACACACCTTCATAGATCTATATATCTATAACAACACACCTTCATAGATCTATATATCTATAACAACACACCTTCATAGATCTATATATCTATAACAACACACCTTCATAGATCTATATATCTATAACAACACACCTTCATAGATCTATATATCTATAACAACACACCTTCATAGATCTATATATCTATAACAACACACCTTCATAGATCTATATATCTATAACAACACACCTTCATAGATCTATATATCTATAACAACACACCTTCATAGATCTATATATCTATAACAACACACCTTCATAGATCTATATATCTATAACAACACACCTTCATAGATCTATATATCTATAACAACACACCTTCATAGATCTATATATCTATAACAACACACCTTCATAGATCTATATATCTATAACAACACACCTTCATAGATATATATACCTATCTATAACAACACACCTTCATAGATCTATATACCTATCTATAACAACACACCTTCATAGATCTATATATCTATAACAACACACCTTCATAGATCTATATATCTATAACAACACACCTTCATAGATCTATATATCTATAACAACACACCTTCATATATCTATATATCTATAACAACACACCTTCATAGATCTATATATCTATAACAACACACCTTCATATATCTATATATCTATAACAACACACCTTCATAGATCTATATATCTATAACAACACACCTTCATAGATCTATATATCCATCTATAACAACACACCTTCATAGATCTATATATCCATCTATAACAACACACGTTCATAGATCTATATATCCATCTATAACAACACACCTTCATAGATCTATATATCCATCTATAACAACACACCTTCATAGATCTATATATCCATCTATAACAACACACCTTCATAGATCTATATACCTATCTATAACAACACACCTTCATAGATCAAATGATGATTTTTTGCCCATATCGCCCACGCCTAATAATGATGTTTAATATATTGATTTAATACACCTCACATTTCAAAAGGAAGGAGCGGTATTATTATACCATGTGATAGTAATTTATTATTGAATATATAATAAAGCATTACATTGCATATTCAATTACATGTTGTATTCCAGCTGTACTTTCTATTGTTACTATTTCTAGCCATGGTGGAAGTGTCTACACCTCCTCCTGGAACAGCCACCTCCTTCTCTGATGTCATAGGTCTGACCACACCTCCTCAAACTACACCTGTACACCTGCACCTCCTCAAACTACACCTGTACACCTACACCTTCACCTGTTTACCTGCACCTCCTCAAACGACACCTGTACCTCCTCAAACTACACCTGTACCTCCTCAAACTACACCTGTACACCTGCACCTCCTCAAACTACACCTGTACACCTGCACCTCCTCAAACTACACCTGTACACCTGCACCTCCTCAACTACACCCGCACCTCCTCAAACTACACCTGTACACCTGCACCTCCTCAAACTACACCTGTATACCTGCACCTCCTCAACTACACCTGCACCTCCTCAAACTACACCTGTACACCTGCACCTCCTCAACTACACCTGCACCAAACTACAGCTGTACACCTGCACCTCCTCAAACTACACCTGTATACCTGCACCTCCTCAAACTACACCTGTACACCTTACACCTCCTCAAACTACACCTGTTATATTTATATTTTATTTATATATAAAATATCAATATAACAGGTATATATATATATATATATATATATATATATATAATATATATAATTCTTATTATATCATTTGTTTATTTATTTTAAATGTAACACTGACGCCGAGTGTTTAAAGCGGGTACTGCAGTCCAAATCCACCATACTGGAGAGTTGTCTCCGCCCCCTCCTCCCAGACTGGAGCTCACACGGGTTGCCAGGTTGAGGACATTGAACGAACAGGGGCGCAAGACGAGCCTAGTGCAACATTATATTTCAGACAGCGCAATTCTTATATTTCGAGAATGAGTAGCAACAACAAGTCATACACTGTAGGTTGATAAGCTAACACGTTTGCTATTTAGTTATTGTTTGTAAATCACAAACCAGCTCATGTGGCATTCATCTTGAAATCCTTCTATAAACTCTAAGCTGTCTCCATCTTTCAAATGCAACTCCAAGATTTACCTGCTGTGTTTTAGCAGGGCTCTGGTGATGGAGAGTTTGGGTCCAGAAGAATCTAGTTCAGTCTCAGTTCATCCAGTTCGTTTGCTTACTTCCATGGCTGCAGCTCGCTGTGTTTGTGGGCCAATTTGTTCGCTATCTGGCAACCCGGGGTGTTCGGAGAATAGTGGCTCACAACACACACACTAAAACAAACGTTCCGACCCGGGACATATTGGACATATTGTCGGAGGAGCCCGGATTTCAACTTTGTATGTTTCCTTTATCTCTGATGCAATATCATGGTCATGTTATGATTTAGTACAGAACATTTGTTACTATAGCTCTTTAATCGCTATATTAATAAAGAACATCTTATCTTGATATATATGATATATCATGAGATTATATAGCATTATATTATATACGTTTCTTGTTGTTATTGTTTGCAGGAGGAACGGAGTCGCCAGAAGCCGAACGCTTATCACACACACACTCAGGTGTGTGTCTGTGTGTGTCTGTATTATGTTTGTGTATGCATGTGTGTGTATTTGCGTAGGTGTGCGAGTTGCTGAACTGCTACCATGACTACCCTCTCACCATCTGTTTCCTCCCCAGCCTCACTCCTACCGGCTGACACGGTTACCATGGCAACCGCTCTGAGCACACACACAGGTACCAGATGGAGGAGGTGTTTCCATGGTTACGGTTCAGTGTTCTTCTATTTCCATAGAAACGAACATACATATCAATATACAATATTATACTTTATACTATATACAATACTATAAACTATATTTACTATTTTGTGTTTTCATAGAAACTGCTAAATATATCAATATACTTTAATGTACTTTACGGTATATACGATACTATATACTATATTTATACAGTAACAGCATATATCAATATACAATACTATATTGCATACAATACTATATTTATATAGTATATCAATAAACGATTATTCATTATATACTAGTATATTTATATACTAACTAAATAGATCAATATACTATATTATACTATATACTATACTTTATGATGAAAATATTTGTATGACCTGTGTGTGCGTGAGTGTGCGTGTGTGTGTGTGTGTGTGCATGTGTGTGCGTTTGTGAGTGTGCGTGTGTGTGTGTGTGCATGTGTGTGCGTGCGTGAGTGCGTGCGTGTGCATGTGTGTGTGTGCGTGCGTGAGTGTGCATGTGTGTGCATGTGTGTGTGTGTGTGTGTGTGTGTGTGTTACAGGTCAACATACAGCCACTCAGCACATGCAGGTGGCTGGTAAGTTTCATGGCAGTTTCTGGAGCTTTAGTTCAGGATAGTCTAGTGGTGAGCTGCACCCTAGTTCCCTACATCCTAGATCCCTATGTCCTAGTTCCCTACGTCCTAGACCCCTTACTACTCACACAGTGGATGTTTCTGTAGCAGGTGAAGGAGGTGTATTGTAGCAGGTGAAGGAGGTGTATTGTAGCAGGTGAAGGAGGTGTATTGTAGCAGGTGAAGGAGGTGTATTGTAGCAGGTGCAGGAGGTGTATTGTAGCAGGTGAAGGAGGTGTATTGTAGCAGGTGAAGGAGGTGTATTGTAGCAGGTGAAGGAGGTGTATTGTAGCAGGTGAAGGAGGTGTATTGTAGCAGGTGAAGGAGGTGTATTGTAGCAGGTGAAGGAGGTGTATTGTAGCAGGTGAAGGAGGTGTATTGTAGCAGGTGAAGGAGGTGTATTGTAGCAGGTGCAGGAGGTGTATTGTAGCAGGTGAAGGAGGTGTATTGTAGCAGGTGAAGGAGGTGTATTGTAGCAGGTGAAGGAGGTGTATTGTAGCAGGTGAAGGAGGTGTATTGTAGCAGGTGAAGGAGGTGTATTGTAGCAGGTGAAGGAGGTGTATTGTAGCAGGTGAAGGAGGTGTATTGTAGCAGGTGAAGGAGGTGTATTGTAGCAGGTGAAGGAGGTGTATTGTAGCAGGTGAAGGAGGTGTATTGTAGCAGGTGAAGGAGGTGTATTGTAGCAGGTGAAGGAGGTGTATTGAAGCAGGTGATTAAGATGTCTCGTTCTCCTCTCTTGGTTCGTCTTGTTCCCTCCAGCTTCAGCCACTGAACGGTTCCACCCATCTGGTCCGGGTTTTGAGGGTAAGTTCACTGCATTGTTTCTTCTTTCATTTTATTCTAACCCTGTTCTGACCCTAACCCTAACCCTGTTCTGACCCTAACCCTAACCCTGGTCTGACCCTAACCCTAACCCTGGTCTGACCCTAACCCTGTTCTGACCCTAACCCTAACCCTGTTCTGACCCTAACCCTAACCCTGGTCTGACCCTAACCCTGGTCTGACCCTAACCCTGTTCTGACCCTAACCCTAACCCTGTTCTGACCCTAACCCTGGTCTGACCCTAACCCTGGTCTGACCCTAACCCTGTTCTGACCCTAACCCTAACCCTGTTCTGACCCTAACCCTGTTCTGACCCTAACCCTAACCCTGGTCTGACCCTAACCCTGGTCTGACCCTAACCCTGTTCTGACCCTAACCCTAACCCTGGTCTGACCCTAACCCTACCTGTTCTAAATTATATATATATATATATATATATATATATATATATATATATATATATATATATATATATATATATATTATATACATACAAAAGTATATATACAGTATATGTATATATGTATATTACACATATATTATAGTATATATACATAGTAAATAAAAATATATGTGTAACATGTTTATTTTATATAGTATATTTTATATAATTTATTATTTAGTAAAATATATAATTACATATAGTATATTATATGTACTGTAGCATATATGGTATATAACATAATATAATATATAGTATATAGAGTAAGATGTCTCTCCTCTCAGGTGCAGAAAATGTGGAACTGGAGGATTCCTGCTGACTTCCACATAAAACCGAGGGTTCGATTCCTACGCTACAGATTCCAGTGTGCCGACGAGACGTCTTGGCAGAAGAAATCCGAGCCCCCCCACTAACAATAGGCCCCACCCACTAGCGATAGGTCCCACCCACTAATGTCAGGCCCCGCCCACTATCCGTAGGCCCCGCCCACAAGTGTCTGCGTTGTCGTGACGTTGTTTAGAGCGGTCAGGATGTGGTATACTGTTGACTGTGTTTAAAGTATCGTTCAATAAAGATACTTCTACTTTAAAAATCTGTTTCCTTCTCAATCGTAAACTTTGTAGCGGCACGTGAAGAAAAAGAACACAAGATGGAGTAGATGCAAAACACTCAACTTTATTTAAAACAGAGCCAACACACTGCAGCTCTACATTGCCAGGTTGTCATGGGAACAGTTGGCTGACTGGACCAACAGGTTGTCATGGGAACAGTCGGCTGATTAACTGACTGTTTAACTGTCTGAATGTCTTTCTAACAGTCTGTCAGACAGTCTGTCTGTGAACAGTCTGTCCATTAGTCTGTTTGGAGATGATTTGTATATGTGGTGTGTGTGTGACCTCTAACCTTTAGGGTTGTAGTCTCCTGCCTTGAGTCTATATACGTTAAAAATAGATCCAGATTCTATCTTCCTTTTGGCTTTTTTACAAACTAATTAAATAAATACAACATTGTTATAATAAAGAGATTTGACATGCTCTGCTATGTACATCATATTCGCTATGTGGATCTTAAAAAACACAAACCAAAGCCAGGGGTTAATATGCAGAACAAACAATATGAAAAACAGAATAGATGATCATCGACCAAAGACGCAACTCTGAGACTTTCTTAGAAACATGATCAGTTGTTCAGTATGAATGTAGACCACTGACAGACTACTGTAGACTCTACTGCAGACCACCAGAGACTCTACTGCAGACCATCAGACTCTACTGTAGACTCTACTGCAGACCATCAGACTCTACTGCAGACCATCAGAGACTACTGCAGACCATCAGACCCTACTGCAGACCATCAGACTCTACTGCAGACCATCAGAGACTCTACTGCAGACCATCAGAGATTCTACTGCAGACCATCAGACTCTACTGCAGACCATCAGACTCTACTGCAGACCATCAGACTCTACTGCTGACCATCAGAGATTCTACTGCAGACCATCAGAGACTCTACTGCAGACCATCAGACTCTACTGCAGACCATCAGAGATTCTACTGCTGACCATCAGAGACTCTACTGTAGACTATCATAATACTTGAGACAGTGGTTACAGGAAGTTGGGATGCTGGGAGGAGGAGGTGGTTGTCATGGAGACAGGAAGTTGGGATGCTGGGAGGAGGTGGTTGTCATGGAGACAGGAAGTTGGGATGCTGGGAGGAGGAGGTGGTTGTCATGGTTACAGGAAGTTGGGATGCTGGGAGGAGGAGGTGGTTGTCGTGGAGACAGGGGGGTGGTCCTCTGGAAGGGGTGGGCTGAAGAAGGAATCCTCATGGAGCTGCAGCAGAGAAGGAAGGTCGGCCACGCCCCCCACACAGCCCATTGGCTCAGACATCAAGATAGGCATGGTGCTGTACTGCACCAGCTGCTTCCCTGGACCAATGAGAGATGACCTTCATGTCACATGACACTCACAAGTAGAGAGAGGATAGACAGGTAGAGAGAGAGAGCGAGAAAGAGAGTGAGAGAGATAGAGAGAGAGAGAGAGAGAGAGAGAGAGAGAGAGAGAGAGAGAGAGAGAGAGACAGATAGGAGTTACCTTCCGAGGCCATGTGGCCGTCTGTCTCTTTAGGAGCCTCAGGGGACAGCAGCTGGAAGAGAAGCTCAGTTAGGACCCTAGGTACCTTCTAGACCTGTCTCAGTGACAACCCATTTAGTGTGTGTGTGTGTGTGTGTGTGTGTGTGTGTGTGTGTGTGTGTGTGTGTGTGTGTGTGTGTGTGTGTGTGTGTGTGTGTGTGTGTGTGTGTGTGTGTGTGTGTGTGTGTGTGTGTGTACTCACAGTGTCCAGACTGTCAAGATCAAAATCTCCACTGGCCGATCCAGGGGAGCTGAAGAACTACACACACACAATAAAAACAGTTACACAAACACAATAAACACAGTTACACACACACAAACACAATAAACACTTACACACACACACAAACACAATAAACACTTACACACACACACAAACACAATAAACACAGTTACACACACACAAACACAATAAACACAGTTACACACACACAAACACAATAAACACAGTTACACACACACAAACACAATAAACACTTACACACACACACAAACACAATAAACACAGTTGCACACACACACAAACACAAACACAATAAACAGTTACAGACACACAAACACAAACACATTAAACAGTTACACACACACACACACACACACACACACACACAATAAACACAGTTACACACACACACACACACACACACACACAATAAACAGTTACACACACACACAATAAACACAGTTACACACACAATAAACACAGTTACACACACATACACACACACAATAAACACACACACACAATAAACACAGTTACACACACACAATAAGCAGTTACACACGCACACACACAATAAACAGTTACACACTCACACTTAGTCTATGTTAGAGGAGGGGTTTAAGATAGGGGAGGAGCCTAGGTTAGAGGAGGAGGAGTCAAGGATAGAGGAAGAGGAGTCTAGGTTAGAGGAAGAGGAGTCAAGGATAGAGTAAGAGGAGTCTAGGTTAGAGGAAGAGGAGTCTAGGTTAGAGGAAGAGGAGTCAAGGATAGAGTAAGAGGAGTCTAGGTTAGAGGAAGAGGAGTCTAGGTTAGAGGAAGAGGAGTCTAGGTTAGAGGAAGAGGAGTCTAGGTTAGAGGAAGAGGAGTCAAGGATAGAGTAAGAGGAGTCTAGGTTAGAGGAAGAGGAGTCTAGGTTTGAGGAAGAGGAGTCTAGGTTAGAGGAAGAGGAGTCAAGGATAGAGGAAGAGGAGTCTAGGTTAGAGGAAGAGGAGTCTAGGTTAGAGGAAGAGGAGTCAAGGTTAGAGGAAGAGGAGTCTAGGTTAGAGGAAGAGGAGTCTAGGTTAGAGGAAGAGGAGTCTAGGTTAGAGGAAGAGGAGTCTAGGTTAGAGGAAGAGGAGTCAAGGTTAGAGGAAGAGGAGTCTAGGTTAGAGGAAGAGGAGTCTAGGTTAGAGGAAGAGGAGTCTAGGTTAGAGGAAGAGGAGTCTAGGTTAGAGGCAGATTCACCTCAAACAGGGGGGAGGAGTCTAGGTTGATGTTCTGTCCGTTAAGTAGGTGATGAAGATTCTCTAGACTGCTGTCGATGTCTTCCAAGTGTTCAGACAGCTCTGACCTGCAATACAGCCCACTATACTCTGGTTAATATATATTAATATACACTACAATACTACCTCTGACCTGATACAGCCCACTATACTCTGGTTAATATATATTAATATACACTACAATACTACCTCTGACCTGATACAGCCCACTATACTCTGGTTAATATATATTAATATACACTACAATACTACCTCTGACCTGATACAGCCCACTATACTCTGGTTAATATATATTAATATACACTACAATACTACCTCTGACCTGATCCAGCTCACTATACTCTGGTTAATATATATTAATATACACTAGTATACTACCTCTGACCTGATACAGCTCACTATACTCTGGTTAATATATATTAATATACACTACAATACTACCTCTGACCTGATACAGCCCACTATACTCTGGTTAATATATATTAATATACACTACAATACTACCTCTGACCTGATACAGCCCACTATACTCTGGTTAATATATATTAATATACACTACAATACTACCTCTGACCTGATACAGCCCACTATACTCTGGTTAATATATATTAATATACACTACAATACTACCTCTGACCTGATACAGCTCACTATACTCTGGTTAATATATATTAATATACACTACAATACTACCTCTGACCTGATACAGCCCACTATACTCTGGTTAATATATATTAATATACACTACAATACTACCTCTGACCTGATACAGCCCACTATACTCTGGTTAATATATATTAATATACACTACAATACTACCTCTGACCTGATACAGCCCACTATACTCTGGTTAATATATATTAATATACACTACAATACTACCTCTGACCTGATACAGCCCACTATACTCTGGTTAATATATATTAATATACACTACAATACTACCTCTGACCTGATACAGCCCACTATACTCTGGTTAATATATATTAATATACACTACAATACTACCTCTGACCTGATACAGCTCACTATACTCTGGTTAATATATATTAATATACACTACAATACTACCTCTGACCTGATACAGCCCACTATACTCTGGTTAATATATATTAATATACACTACAATACTACCTCTGACCTGATACAGCTCACTATACTCTGGTTAATATATATTAATATACACTACAATACTACCTCTGACCTGATACAGCCCACTATACTCTGGTTAATATATATTAATATACACTACAATACTACCTCTGACCTGATACAGCTCACTATACTCTGGTTAATATATATTAATATACACTACAATACTACCTCTGACCTGATACAGCTCACTATACTCTGGTTAATATATATTAATATACACTACAATACTACCTCTGACCTGATACAGCCCACTATACTCTGGTTAATATATATTAATATACACTACAATACTACCTCTGACCTGATACAGCTCACTATACTCTGGTTAATATATATTAATATACACTACAATACTACCTCTGACCTGATACAGCCCACTATACTCTGGTTAATATATATTAATATACACTACAATACTACCTCTGACCTGATACAGCTCACTATACTCTGGTTAATATATATTAATATACACTACAATACTACCTCTGACCTGATACAGCCCACTATACTCTGGTTAATATATATTAATATACACTACAATACTACCTCTGACCTGATACAGCCCACTATACTCTGGTTAATATATATTAATATACACTACAATACTACCTCTGACCTGATACAGCCCACTATACTCTGGTTAATATATATTAATAATACTTTAATACTACTAGTACAGTAATTATTGGTTAAGACTAGTAATTAATACTACTAGTACAGTACTTATTGGTTAAGACTAGTAATTAATAGTACTAGTACAGTAATTATTGGTTAAGACTAGTAATTAATTGTACTAGGACAGTACTTATTGGTTAAGACTAGTAATTAAAAGTACTAGTACAGTACTTATTGGTTAAGACTAGTAATTAATAGTACTAGGACAGTACTTATTGGTTAAGACTAGTAATTAAAAGTACTAGTACAGTACTTATTGGTTAAGACTAGTAATTAATAGTACTAGGACAGTACTTATTGGTTATACCTGTCGAGACAGGCCACACTCAGACACCTCTCTTCTGGTGGGGAGGGTCTGGGGGCGTGGTCATTAGGTCCGGGGGCGTGGTCAGGATATATGGGGGCGTGGTCAGGAAGCTGTGATTGTGTGTTGGCGTCTAGAGCTGTGGAGGAGGAGCCTAACTCTACACTAGGACTGGCTGTAAAACACAGATTAAGAGATGGATTAACTGATTAAAAGATGTATTAACAGATTAAGAGATTATCAGAATAACCGAAGAACATATGAGAGACATTTCAACAGATTAACAGATACATTAAGATAAATATTAAAGGATTAAGAGACAGTTAAACTGATTAGGAGACAGATTAACTGATTCAGAGATTGATAAACAGATTAAGAGATGGATTAAGAGACAGATTAACAGATCAGAGACAGATAAACAGATTAAGAGATGGATTAAGAGACAGATTAACAGATCAGAGACAGATAAACAGATTAAGAGATGGATTAAGAGACCGATTAACAGATCAGAGAAAGACAAACAGATTAAGAGATGGATTAAGAGACCGATTAACAGATCAGAGAAAGACAAACAGATTAAGAGATGGATTAAGAGATCAGAGCTAGATAAACAGAGTAAAAAACAGATTTAGAGACGGATTAAGAGATCAGAGATAGATAAACAGATTTAGAGACAGATGAACAGACATATTAACCGATTTAGAGACAAGAGGAAGTAAACCACAACCCTACCTGACAACCTATTGCCTGCTGAGTGGTTGGCAGGGGCTCCTTCATTGTCCAATAGGATGGAGTTGAAGAAGGTGGTGGGTGAAAGGGGCGTGTCCTTCACATCTGGGCTGGATGGCTCCTCCTTCACTAGGATGACTGGGCTGTCGCTATGGTAACAAAACATCATCTTCTGTTAGGATCGTTAATATACATAAATATATCATTATATTAATCTTAATTTAAATATATTACTATGAATATATTTATATATTCATATTAATATGATTCTTTTATTAAACCATTAAGATATATTTTTATAATTGTATTATTGAACCTGATAGGACAAGGCCACACTGATTCACTCTGCTTCATGTGAAGCTACTGAAGTATCTAGAACCTGATAGGACAAAGCCACACTGATTCACTCTGCTTCATGTGAAGCTACTGAAGTATCTAGAACCTGATAGGACAAAGCCACACTGATTCACTCTGCTTCATGTGAAGCTACTGAAGTATCTAGAACCTGATAGGACAAGGCCACACTGATTCACTCTGCTTCATGTGAAGCTACTGAAGTATCTAGAACCTGATAGGACAAAGCCACACTGATTCACTCTGCTTCATGTGAAGCTACTGAAGTATCTAGAACCTGATAGGACAAGGCCACACTGATTCACTCTGCTTCATGTGAAGCTACTGAAGTATCTAGAACCTGATAGGACAAGGCCACACTGATTCACTCTGCTTCATGTGAAGCTACTGAAGTATCTAGAACCTGATAGGACAAGGCCACACTGATTCACTCTGCTTCATGTGAAGCTACTGAAGTATCTAGAACCTGATAGGACAAAGCCACACTGATTCACTCTGCTTCATGTGAAGCTACTGAAGTATCTAGAACCTGATAGGACAAGGCCACACTCATTCACTCTGCTTCATGTCAAGCTACTGAAGGTGCATCACTAGTGACTATGACAACACTATCGAGGCTATATTATAAAACAAATACATAGTCATCATGATGATGTATGGACAGGAGGTTGATACTCACGGTGCATCTATCCAATCACTGCTTAGCTCCGTGGAAGTAGGTGTGACCAACTCTGTGATGTCAGAGATGATGGGGCCGGAATTCACCAAACCAGCCGGAGCCTACACACACACACACGCACGCACGCATGCACGCGCACACACACACACACCATACGCACAATATAATGTAGTGTTAGAATGTCTGCGATCTATTGGTGTGGAGACAGACAGACAAACAGACTGACAGACAGACAGGTAGGCAGGCAGACAGAACGACAGACAGGTAGACCGAGAGACAGGTACGCAGGCGGACAGAGAGACAGGTACGCAGACAGACAGAGACAGAAAGGCAGACAGAGACAGAGAGACACACAGGCAGACAGAGAGACAGTTAGGCAGGCAAACACAGAGGCAGACAGACAGGTAGGCAGACAGACAGAGACACTCAGGCAGACAGATAGACAGACAAGAGAGACAGACAGACTGACAGGCAGACAGAGACAGACAGACTTACTGATATAGCGGGCGTGGCTTGCAGGGGTTCTAAGGAGTACTGTCGACTATATTTGGGCATGGAGTG
The DNA here is from genome assembly GCA_026745465.1 of Lota lota. Taxonomy (NCBI): domain Eukaryota; kingdom Metazoa; phylum Chordata; class Actinopteri; order Gadiformes; family Lotidae; genus Lota; species Lota lota. Next base: position 559,545 of record JACYXH010000453.1, read on the forward strand.
GGAGGAGCTTGAGTCACTCAGCATCAGAGGACTGATGAGGAAAGACAACATGAGTATAACTATACACTGTTACAGTGGTACTATACACATATTATTAGAATTATATATACTTAGTATAACTATACACTGTTACAGTGGTACTATACACATATTATTAGAATTATATATACTTAGTATAACTATACACTGTTACAGTGGTACTATACACATATTATTACAATTATATATACTTAGTATAACTATACACTGTTACAGTGGTACTATACACATATTATTACAATTATATATACTTAGTATAACTATACACTGTTACAGTGGTACTATACACATATTATTAGAATTATATATACTTAGTATAACTATACACTGTTACAGTGGTACTATACACATATTATTAGAATTATATATACTTAGTATAACTATACACTGTTACAGTGGTACTATACACATATTATTAGAATTATATATACTTAGTATAACTATACACTGTTACAGTGGTACTATACACATATTATTACAATTATATATACTTAGTATAACTATACACTGTTACAGTGGTACTATACACATATTATTAGAATTATATATACTTAGTATAACTATACACTGTTACAGTGGTACAGTGTGGTACAGTGTATTTAGTAGTATAATATATCTATAGTACCATAGTAGTATTATATATAGTAGTATAATATATATATAGTATCATAGTAGTATTATATATAGTAGTATAATATATATATAGTATCATAGTAGTATTATATATAGCAGTATAATATATATATAGTATTATATATAGTAGTATTATATATATATAGTATTATATATAGTAGTGTAATATATATATAGTATCATAGTAGTATTATATATAGTAGTATAATATATCTATAGTATCATAGTAGTATTATATATAGTAGTATAATATATCTATAGTATCATAGTAGTATTATATATAGTAGTATAATATATATATAGTATCATAGTAGTATTATATATAGCAGTATAATATATATATAGTATTATATATAGTAGTATTATATATATATAGTATTATATATAGTAGTGTAATATATATATAGTATCATAGTAGTATTATATATAGTAGTATAATATATATATAGTATTATATATAGTAGTGTAATATATATATAGTATCATAGTAGTATTATATATAGTAGTATAATATATATATAGTATTATATATAGTAGTATAATATATAGTATTATATATAGTAGTATAATATATATATAGTATTATATATAGTAGTGTAATATATATATAGTATCATAGTAGTATTATATATAGTAGTATAATATATCTATAGTATCATAGTAGTATTATATATAGTAGTATAATATATATATAGTATCATAGTAGTATTATATATAGTAGTATTATATATATATAGTATTATATATAGTAGTGTAATATATATATAGTATCATAGTAGTATTATATATAGTAGTATAATATATATATAGTATTATATATAGTAGTGTAATATATATATAGTATCATAGTAGTATTATATATAGTAGTATAATATATATATAGTATTATATATAGTAGTGTAATATATATATAGTATCATAGTAGTATTATATATAGTAGTATAATATATATATAGTATTATATATAGTAGTGTAATATATATATAGTATCATAGTAGTATTATATATAGTAGTATAATATATATAGTAGTATCATATATATATACTATAATATATAAAGACAGTTCTTACAGTTTCCTTTTCATCCCCAGAACTCTGTTGGACTGGACGAGAGACACTAGGAACTGGATCAGCTGGGGAGAGAGAGAGAACTCATTCTACTGGGCAGTCATAGTAGTACTCTGTAGTGCTAATAGTAGCAGTACTGTGTAGTGCTAATAGTAGCAGTACTGTGTAGTGCTAATACTAGCAGTACTCTGTAGTGCTAATAGTAGCAGTACTGTGTAGTGCTAATAGTAGCAGTACTGTGTAGTGCTAATAGTAGCAATACTGTGTAGTGCTAATAATAGCAGTACTCTGTAGTGCTAATAGTAGCAGTACTGTGTAGTGCTAATAGTAGCAGTACTGTGTAGTGCTAATAGTAGCAGTACTGTGTAGTGCTAATACTAGCAGTACTGTGTAGTGCTAATAGTAGCAGTACTCTGTAGTGCTAATACTAGCAGTACTGTGTAGTGCTAATACTAGCAGTATTGTGTAGTGCTAATACTAGCAGTACTGTGTAGTGCTAATAATAGCAGTACTGTGTAGTGCTAATACTAGCAGTACTCTGTAGTGCTAATACTAGCAGTACTGTGTAGTGCTAATACTAGCAGTACTCTGTAGTGCTAGTACTAGCATAGTACTAGCAGTACTCTGTAGTGCTAGTACTAGCATAGTACTAGCAGTACTGTGTAGTGCTAGTATTAGCAGTACTGTGTAGTGCTAATAATAGCAGTACTGTGTAGTGCTAATACTAGCAGTACTGTGTAGTGCTAATAATAGCAGTACTGTGTAGTGCTAATAATAGCAGTACTGTGTAGTGCTAATAATAGCAGTACTGTGTAGTGCTAATAATAGCAGTACTGTGTAGTGCTAATACTAGCAGTACTCTGTAGTGCTAATACTAGCAGTACTGTGTAGTGCTAATACTAGCAGTACTCTGTAGTGCTAGTACTAGCATAGTACTAGCAGTACTCTGTAGTGCTAGTACTAGCATAGTACTAGCAGTACTGTGTAGTGCTAGTACTAGCATAGTACTAGCAGTACTGTGTAGTGCTAATACTAGCAGTACTGTGTAGTGCTAGTATTAGCATAGTACTAGCAGTACTGTGTAGTGCTAGTATTAGCATAGTACTAGCAGTACTGTGTAGTGCTAGTATTAGCATAGTACTAGCAGTACTGTGTAGTGCTAGTATTAGCATAGTACTAGCAGTACTGTGTAGTGCTAGTATTAGCATAGTACTAGCAGTACTGTGTAGTGCTAGTATTAGCATAGTACTAGCAGTACTGTGTAGTGCTAGTATTAGCATAGTACTAGCAGTACTGTGTAGTGCTAGTATTAGCATAATACTAGCAGTACTGTGTGGAATGGTACCTTGTTGACGACCTTCTGCTGCTGGGTGTGTTTCTGTCTCAGGGTCGCGACCTCTCTCCACAAAGCCTCGTTCTCACTACACACAAACGCACACATTATAGAAACACACACACAAACACACACACAACACCAGTGTAATACAACAAACGTTTAACCATACAAGACAGACAGACAGTAGACAGCAGACAGACAGTAGACAGCAGACAGACAGACAGACAGTAGACAGACAGACAGACAGTAGACAGCAGACAGACAGTAGACAGCAGACAGACAGACAGTAGACAGCAGACAGACAGACAGACAGACAGTAGACAGTAGACAGCAGACAGACAGCAGACAGACAGACAGTAGACAGCACAGACAGACAGTAGACAGTAGACAGCAGACAGCAGACAGACAGCAGACAGACAGTAGAAAGCACAGACAGACAGTAGACAGTAGACAGACAGACAGACAGGCTGACAGACAGTAGACAGCAGACAGACAGCAGACAGACAGTAGACAGCAGACAGACAGCAGACAGACAGTAGACAGCAGACAGACAGACAGTAGACAGCAGACAGACAGTAGACAGCAGACAGACAGCAGACAGACAGTAGACAGCAGACAGACAGACAGTAGACAGCAGACAGACAGTAGACAGCAGACAGACAGCAGACAGACAGCAGACAGACAGCAGACAGACAGCAGACAGACAGCAGACAGCAGACAGACAGACAGTAGACAGCAGACAGACAGCAGACAGACAGTAGACAGCAGACAGACAGACAGACAGTAGACAGACAGACAGACCACAGACAGACAGCTAGCAGACAGACAGACAGTAGACAGCAGACAGACAGTAGACAGCAGACAGACAGTAGACAGACAGACAGACCGCAGACAGACAGCTAGCAGACAGACAGACAGCAGATATTACTGTTTCATGGTGGTGATCTTGGAGTCGATGTTCTCCTGCTTGCCCTTCATCAGCTGCATGTCGTTGAGGATCTTAGACACTTCCTCCGGATACACCTTCCCCTCCTCCTGCTTCCCTGAGGAAACCTGGAGCACACGCCCTTATATGGTCACCTGGAGCACACGCCCTTATATAGACACCTGGAGCACACGCCCTTATATGGTCACCTGGAACACACGGCCTAATAAAGTCACCTGGAGAACACGCCCTTATATAGAAACCTGATAATGCTGATAGTGGTGGTGGTGATGGAGGAGGGACTTACAGGGGGACTGGGTGGTGGTGGTGGTGGAGGAGGGACTTACAGGGGGACTGGGTGGTGGTGGTGGTGATGGAGGAGGGACTTACAGGGGGACTGGGTGGTGGTGGTGATGGAGGAGGGACTTACAGGGGGACTGGGTGGTGGTGGTGGTGGAGGAGGGACTTACAGGGGGACTGGGTGGTGGTGGTGGTGGAGGAGGGACTTACAGGGGGACTGGGTGGTGGTGGTGATGGAGGAGGGACTTACAGGGGGACTGGGTGGTGGTGGTGGTGATGGAGGAGGGACTTACAGGGGGACTGGGTGGTGGTGGTGATGGAGGACTTACAGGGGGACTGGGTGGTGGTGGTGGTGGAGGAGGGACTTACAGGGGGACTGGGTAGTGGTGGTGATGGAGGAGGGACTTACAGGGGGACTGGGTGGTGGTGGTGGTGGTGGAGGAGGGACTTACAGGGGGACTGGGTGGTGGTGGTGATGGAGGAGGGACTTACAGGGGGACTGGGTGGTGGTGGTGGTGATGGAGGAGGGACTTACAGGGGGACTGGGTGGTGGTGGTGGTGATGGAGGAGGGACTTACAGGGGGACTGGGTGGTGGTGGTGATGGAGGAGGGACTTACAGGGGGACTGGGTGGTGGTGGTGGTGATGGAGGAGGGACTTACAGGGGGACTGGGTGGTGGTGGTGATGGAGGAGGGACTTACAGGGGGACTGGGTGGTGGTGGTGGTGATGGAGGAGGGACTTACAGGGGGACTGGGTGGTGGTGGTGATGGAGGAGGGACTTACAGGGGGACTGGGTGGTGGTGGTGGTGATGGAGGAGGGACTTACAGGGGGACTGGGTGGTGGTGGTGATGGAGGAGGGACTTACAGGGGGACTGGGTGGTGGTGGTGATGGAGGAGGGACTTACAGGGGGACTGGGTGGTGGTGGTGATGGAGGAGGGACTTACAGGGGGACTGGGTGGTGGTGGTGATGGAGGACTTACAGGGGGACTGGGTGGTGGTGGTGATGGAGGACTTACAGGGGGGACCTTGCGCTTAATGTTGTCCAGCAGGTGCTCCTGTCCTCTGATGAAGAAGGGATGCTGGAACTCTGTGTCTTCCTTCTCTGGCTTCACCAACCCACCCTGCTCCATGTGCACCACCTTCCTGAAGCCGTCTGTACACAATGTTATGATAACATGTCACACAATGTCATGATAACATGCCAACACAATGTTATTATGATGAAATGTCAACACAATGTTATGGTGACATGTCACACAATGTTATGAGAACATGCCAACACAATGTTATTATGATGAAATGTCAACACAATGTTATGGTGACATGTCACACAATGTTATGATAACATGCCAACACAATGTTATTATGATGAAATGTCAACACAATGTTATGGTGACATGTTAACACAATGTTATCATGATGAAATGTCAACACAATGTTATGATAACATGCCAACACAATGTTATTGTGATGAAATGTAAACACAATGTTATGATAACATGTTAACACAATGTTATGATAACATGCCAACACAATGTTATTATGGTGACAAGTTAACACAATGTTATTGTGATGAAATGTAAACACAATGTTATGGTGACATGTTAACACAATGTTATAACATGCCAACACAATGTTATTGTGATGAAATGTAAACACAATGTTATGATGACATGTTAACACAATGTTATTGTGATGAAATGTAAACACAATGTTATGGTGACATGTTAACACAATGTTATGATAACATGCCAACACAATGTTATTATGGTGACATGTTAACACAATGCTATAACATGCCAACACAATGTTATTGTGATGAAATGTAAACACAATGTTATGGTGACATGTTAACACAATGTTATGATAACATGCCAACACAATGTTATTATGGTGACATGTTAACACAATGTTATAACATGCCAACACAATGTTATTGTGATGAAATGTAAACAATGTTATGGTGACATGTTAACACAATGTTATTATGACATGTTAACTAGGGCTGTGTAGATTCATTTTTAATCGTCTGACTGGCAGTGATCGACTGCCACTGCAAAAGAAAATAATGGGATAATGTCAGTGAGGAAAAAGCGCTGACTTCACACGCTCCGAAGACAAACAACTCAGAGTTGTCAAAGTTGGTACACATAATGCACAAGCAGGTCTTACCTTGACCACAGGGGGCGCTATACCTTGTGGTCAAGGTTTAAAGATCAGCCCCATTATTCAATCAATCACAAGTCCTCTTCAAAGTTGCCCAGGGACTTGAAACTTAGTGTGCTTGCTTATTAGCCTTGGTAGCATAAGCATGTTGGCATGCTCACGGACAATTGACTTGTTGGCTCATGCAATCACATGTATTTTCTTCAGAAAATGCACATTGCGATATTTCTAGTTCTAACATGTACACAATGTTATAATTAACATGTAAAACCTTACAGAATCCAATCCTGGAACATGATTCAAGGAATGTGGGTAAGACAGGCAAACGCCAATGTACTGAACGTTTGTCAATACTATTTAACATGTTACATGTTACATGTTACATGATCGAAATGTAATGCTGTATATTTAAAGTATTCACCAATAATCCCCACCACTGAATGGGCCATTCCCTCGGGAACACCCCTACAGATGCACCACTGAATGGGCCATTCCCACGGGAACACCCCTACAGATGCACCACTGAATGGGCCATTCCCACGGGAACACCCCTACAGATGCACCACTGAATGGGCCATTCCCACGGGAACACCCCTACAGATGCACCACTGAATGGGCCATTCCCTCGGGAACACCCCTACAGATGCACCACTGAATGGGCCATTCCCACGGGAACACCCCTACAGATGTGTAATGGTAGCGCCAGCCCTCAATGGCGTTGAGAAGAAGGAAGTGTTAACTTGTTGTTGGTATTCAACTTGAACATGTCTCACGCAACGCACTGAATAATGTACCAACAAAGAACTACAAACACAGGCAAAGGAATCTCAACGGATGTGTCGTAATGTGTACAATATGATGACAGAGAAAAGTACCAGCCTTTGCCCAGTAGAACAGTGGAACCCAACCACACACAGCTCTGTTAGCTGGTGTTGTTGGCAGCCCAGGACACCAGCCGTACAGAACACGGTACCTTCTGCAGTCCAGACACAGTGGGACCAGCCCTACAGAACACGGTACCTTCTGCAGTCCAGACACAGTGGGACCAGCCGTACAGAACACGGTACCTTCTGCAGTCCAGACACAGTGGGACCAGCCCTACAGAACACGGTACCTGAGGGCCCTACTGAGCATCTACAGCATCAGGCAGTCCTCCAGTCCTGAGTCAAGCTGAGGGCCCTACTGAGCATCTACAGCATCAGGCAGTCCTCCAGTCCTGAGTCAAGCTGAGGGCCCTACTGAGCATCTACAGCATCAGGCAGTCCTCCAGTCCTGAGTCAAGCTGAGGGCCCTACTGAGCATCTACAGCATCAGGCGTGCAGTCCTCCAGTCCTGAGTCAAGCTGAGGGCCCTACTGAGCATCTACAGCATCAGGCGTGCAGTCCTCCAGTCCTGAGTCAAGCTGAGGGCCCTACTGAGCATCTACAGCATCAGGCAGTCCTCCAGTCCTGAGTCAAGCTGAGGGCCCTACTGAGCATCTACAGCATCAGGCAGTCCTCCAGTCCTGAGTCAAGCTGAGGGCCCTACTGAGCATCTACAGCATCAGGCAGTCCTCCAGTCCTGAGTCAAGCTGAGGGCCCTACTGAGCATCTACAGCATCAGGCAGTCCTCCAGTCCTGAGTCAAGCTGAGGGCCCTACTGAGCATCTACAGCATCAGGCAGTCCTCCAGTCCTGAGTCAAGCTGAGGGCCCTACTGAGCATCTACAGCATCAGGCAGTCCTCCAGTCCTGAGTCAAACTGAGGGCCCTACTGAGCATCTACAGCATCAGGCAGTCCTCCAGTCCTGAGTCAAACTGAGGGCCCTACTGAGCATCTACAGCATCAGGCAGTCCTCCAGTCCTGAGTCAAACTGAGGGCCCTACTGAGCATCTACAGCATCAGGCAGTCCTCCAGTCCTGAGTCAAGCTGAGGGCCCTACTGAGCATCTACAGCATCAGGCAGTCCTCCAGTCCTGAGTCAAGCTGAGGGCCCTACTGAGCATCTACAGCATCAGGCAGTCCTCCAGTCCTGAGTCAAGCTGAGGGCCCTACTGAGCATCTACAGCATCAGGCAGTCCTCCAGTCCTGAGTCAAGCTGAGGGCCCTACTGCAGTGTGCAGGCTAAGAATCCTGGCTTTGAGCTTCATCCCCATGAAGACTTACAGTTCATTTGTTTTCATGTTCAATATCATTTAACTTTATGTGCTGTCTTGTTTGTTTATACATTTAGGTGTGTTTTTGATCATGAATATGTTTTTTATAACATTAATAATTACATTATTGTAAATAATTAGATCAGGGTCATAGTGTTACTAAAGCTTTTACATGGCCTGCAGTAATCTGATGTCCCCTATACCGTTTTTTATAGTTATCTTTATATATTTGCAACCAGATCAATTATTAAATAGCATCATTTTTACTTTGTGGTTTTGACACAAACTCTTTATACTTTTTCCACAAATGTTTAGTTTCTTCGTAATAAATTGTAAGAAATATAAATCATAATAGGTCATTTGACACCATGGTGTAGTTCTGTCAGTCCGCCACGTGTGGCAGTAGAGAGCACAGCGGCGAGAGGACCGTCGAGAGAAGCTCTAAATGATGAAGAGTGAATACTCTTCGGCGCATGCAAACATTTGGCAAAGCAGGACATTTAAAATATCCTGTGTTTTGCAGTCGAACGCGTCTTCAAAGTAATATTTTGAAGTATTTTGCTAATAATCAGTTACCCGCCTGGACTACTTCGGATTATAGCTACAAACGCAGTCATATCGTTCGTGTTGACGGTGTTTTACAGACATCCTCCACTCGAGGTTCGGTGGATGAAATAAGCTTCATTCAGACAGACTACGGTCCGTTTAGAGAGTAACTTGCAGAACTGCCTCTTGTTCTCAAATGAAAGACAGCATGCAGAAAAAAAGAGCTGATGACACGCCCACAATGCCTGCAGGGAGTGGATACAAAGCACCGTGCGCACGCACGCACACACACACGCGCACACACACGCACGCACACACACACACGCGCACACACGCACACACACACGCACACTTAGATCAACACACATGCACACACACATTTAGGAGATCAACACACATGCACACACACACTTAGATCAACACACATGCACACACACACTTAGATCAACACACATGCACACACACACACTTAGATCAACACACATATACACACACATTTAGGAGATCAACACACATGCACACACACACTTAGGAGATCAACACACATGCACACACACTTAGATCAACACACATGCACACACACACACACTACTTACACATGTTGAGTTGGCGGATGAAGCTGGCCATGTTGTTGTGTTTGAAGAATTTTGGCAGAACGTCCTTAGAGAAGCGGGCATGGTCCAACACATGGAAGCTGCTCCCGCTCTGACACACACACACACACCACACACACACACACCATACACACACACACACACACACACCATACACGCACACACACACACACCATACACGCACACACACACACACACGCACACACACACACCACACACACCATACACACACACACACACACACACACACCATACACACACACACACACCATACACACACCACACACACCATACACACACACACACACACACACACCACACACACACACACCATACACACACACACACACACCATACACACACACACACACACACACACACACACACACACACACACACACACACACACCACACACACCATACACGCACACACACACCACACACGCACACACACACACACACCATACACACACACACACACCATACACACACACACACACACATCATACACACACACAACACACACGTTTATTATAATGCTTACTTTGATAATAAACCAGATAAGACGCCTCGCAATTAGTCTGATAATAAGGCTGATTATAAGCCTAAAGATTTGTCTGATAATAAGCTTTATAATAACTAGTCTCATAAACCTGATTATAAGCCAAATTATTAGTCTGACCATAACCTTAATGATAATTAGTCTGATAATTATCCTAATTATAAGCATAATAATGAGTGTGAATATAATGATTATTATATATCATCTGGAGTTGTACACAATGAAACAATGACATTACACTTTTATTGAAAACATTTGCACCCCATTTCAGTTTCGTCTTTGTTTTAAATCACTTTCCGGGCGATCAGAGTGACATACAATATGTATAGGAGTTCTGTTATTGCATAGTTGTATATTACAATATGTATAGGAGTTCTGTTATTGCATAGTTGTATATTACAATATGTATAGGAGTTCTGTTATTGCATAGTTGTATATTACAATATGTATAGGAGTTCTGTTATTGCATAGTTGTATATTACAATATGTGTAGGAGTTAGTTTAGCTTAGTTTGAGTATGTATTTATTAAAAGAATGATATTAGAATATGTGTAGGATTATGTTTTAGTTATGTTATAGTGATGTTATACTCATGTTATACTTACTGAGCTCCAGCAGATCAGGTCTGTTGTAGGAGTTATGTTATAGTGATGTTATACTCATGTTATACTTACTGAGCTCCAGCAGATCAGGTCTGTTGTAGGAGTTATGTTATAGTGATGTTATACTCATGTTATACTTACTGAGCTCCAGCAGATCAGGTCTGTTGTAGGAGTTATGTTATAGTGATGTTATACTCATGTTATACTTACTGAGCTCCAGCAGATCAGGTCTGTTGTAGGAGTTATGTTATAGTGATGTTATACTCATGTTATACTTACTGAGCTCCAGCAGATCAGGTCTGTTGTAGGAGTTATGTTATAGTGATGTTATACTCATGTTATACTTACTGAGCTCCAGCAGATTAGGTCGTCGGTGTCGGGATCTTCCACCAGCATCCAGAGTTTAGTGAGGAAAGCGGGGACATTGTTGCTGTTAACTACTAGTCCTCCTCCATGGAAATCCATCATCAATGGATGACTTAAAACGTTTCAAAACGCTCGTTACTGTTATAAACAAACTACTCTTTAAAGTTACAACTGTCAGCTGCAGTCAGTTAGCTTCCAAAAATAGCCCACAGCTGCGAGTGCCAAAACAAAACGCCAGCTAGATGTAGTTAGTATAGATAGTTAGTTCAACTATAAAAAAAAAATCGTTAACGTGGTGATCAAAACCATTGAAATCACCAAACTACACGAAGAGGATTTTTTTGTTTTTAGAAAGCATCAGGAGAGGAAGATTACAACTAAACGACGAAACTACGAAGTGCGTAGTGTGATGTCGCACCTCGATGACGTCGAAGTTTCAAAAATATATATAGAAAATCTATATTATTTAGTAATAACCCCTATCTACATATTTATTAATTCTTACATCACTGAAACTTGAGAAACGTAGTCTCATATTATAATAACTGAATAACCTTTTTTTAATATTACGTTTTCTAGATTGACAGTCTACCCGTTTGCCTTTAAATAATTATCTGCCTCTAAATATCTCTATATATTTATATGTAAATATCTACAACACATGATGCATCGTGTTACTTCTCACTTTGTTTCAAATGAATCGAAGTGAAGACACTGGATGACCCGGAAGTGTTTAGGTCAACTCTGAACTCTGACCCATCCCCACATGGTCCGCGGTGTGTGGCTGTCGGCGGAGTGTTGTGCGGTGTTGCGTTGTGCGGTGTTACTTGGTGCTTCTCGGCCGTCCCCGTCATAAGTAGCATGCCGATAAGAACAGACCCAGGCCTAACCCTAACTCAACAGGAGCACGCCGCCATGAGCAAGGCCACAGAGAAGAGCGCGGGGAAGAGGAGGGCCGAGGAGGAGGAAGATGAAGTGGTAAGAAAACTTCTTACTAGCGGGCCTACCTCTGGTGATCTGAATGGAACGAAGGCCTGGCAGACTTTAAAGTCCCGTATTTAACCTAGTAGTTACTAGATAAAGATGGACCCTCTGGTGTTACTGTGACCAGTGGGTTAACCAGTATGCCTCTAGCTCCCAGTGGGTTAACCAGTATGTCTCTAGTGGGTTAACCAGTATGCCTCTAGCTCCCAGTGTGTTAACCAGTATGTCTCTAGTGGGTTAACCTGTCTGTCTCTAGCACCCAGTGGGTTAACCAGTATGTCTCTAGCTCCCAGTGGGTTAACCAGTATGTCTCTAGCTCCCAGTGTGTTAACCAGTATGTCTCTAGTGGATTAACCTGTCTGTCTCTAGCTCCCAGTGTGTTAACCAGTATGTCTCTAGCTCCCAGTGTGTTAACCAGTATGTCTCTAGTGGGTTAACCTGTCTGTCTCTAGCTCCCAGTGGGTTAACCAGTATGTCTCTAGTGGGTTAACCTGTCTGTCTCTAGCTCCCAGTGTGTTAACCAGTATGTCTCTAGTGGGTTAACCTGTCTGTCTCTAGCACCCAGTGGGTTAACCAGTATGTCTCTAGCTCCCAGTGGGTTAACCAGTATGTCTCTAGCTCCCAGTGTGTTAACCAGTATGTCTCTAGTGGGTTAACCTGTCTGTCTCTAGCTCCCAGTGTGTTAACCAGTATGTCTCTAGCTCCCAGTGTGTTAACCAGTATGTCTCTAGTGGGTTAACCTGTCTGTCTCTAGCTCCCAGTGGGTTAACCAGTATGTCTCTAGTGGGTTAACCAGTATGTCTCTAGCTCCCAGTGGGTTAACCAGTATGTCTCTAGTGGGTTAACCTGTCTGTCTCTAGCTCCCAGTGGGTTAACCAGTATGTCTCTAGCTCCCAGTGGGTTAACCAGTATGTCTCTAGTGGGTTAACCTGTCTGTCTCTAGCTCCCAGTGGGTTAACCAGTATGTCTCTAGTGGGTTAACCTGTCTGTCTCTAGCTCCCAGTGGGTTAACCAGTATGTCTCTAGCTCCCAGTGGGTTAACCAGTATGTCTCTAGTGGGTTAACCTGTCTGTCTCTAGCTCCCAGTGTGTTAACCAGTATGTCTCTAGTGGGTTAACCTGTCTGTCTCTAGCTCCCAGTGGGTTAACCAGTATGTCTCTAGTGGGTTAACCTGTCTGTCTCTAGCTCCCAGTGTGTTAACCAGTATGTCTCTAGTGGGTTAACCTGTCTGTCTCTAGCTCCCAGTGTGTTAACCAGTATGTCTCTAGTGGGTTAACCTGTCTGTCTCTAGCTCCCAGTGGGTTAACCAGTATGTCTCTAGTGGGTTAACCTGTCTGTCTCTAGCTCCCAGTGTGTTAACCAGTATGTCTCTAGTGGGTTAACCTGTCTGTCTCTAGCTCCCAGTGGGTTAACCAGTATGTCTCTAGTGGGTTAACCTGTCTGTCTCTAGCTCCCAGTGTGTTAACCAGTATGTCTCTAGTGGGTTAACCTGTCTGTCTCTAGCTCCCAGTGGGTTAACCAGTATGTCTCTAGCTCCCAGTGGGTTAACCAGTATGTCTCTAGTGGGTTAACCTGTCTGTCTCTAGCTCCCAGTGGGTTAACCAGTATGTCTCTAGCTCCCAGTTTGTTAACCAGTATGTCTCCAGTGGGTTAACCAGTATGTCTCTAGCTCCCAGTGGGTTAACCAGTATGTTTCTAGTGGGTTAACCTGTCTGTCTCTAGCTCCCAGTGGGTTAACCAGTATGTCTCTAGTGGGTTAACCTGTCTGTCTCTAGCTCCCAGTGGGTTAACCAGTATGTCTCTAGTGGGTTAACCTGTCTGTCTCTAGCTCCCAGTGGGTTAACCAGTATGTCTCTAGCTCCCAGTGGGTTAACCAGTATGTCTCTAGTGGGTTAACCTGTCTGTCTCTAGCTCCCAGTGGGTTAACCTGTCTGTCTCTAGCTCCCAGTGGGTTAACCTGTCTGTCTCTAGCTCCCAGTGGGTTAACCTGTCTGTCTCTAGCTCCCAGTGGGTTAACCAGTATGTCTCTAGTGGGTTAACCTGTCTGTCTCTAGCTCCCAGTGGGTTAACCAGTATGTCTCTAGTGGGTTAACCTGTCTGTCTCTAGCTCCCAGTGGGTTAACCAGTATGTCTCTAGTGGGTTAACCTGTCTGTCTCTAGCTCCCAGTGGGTTAACCAGTATGTCTCTAGCTCCCAGTGGGTTAACCAGTATGTCTCTAGTGGGTTAACCTGTCTGTCTCTAGCTCCCAGTGGGTTAACCAGTATGTCTCTAGCTCCCAGTGGGTTAACCAGTATGTCTCTAGCTCCCAGTGGGTTAACCTGTCTGTCTCTAGCTCCCAGTGGGTTAACCAGTATGTCTCTAGCTCCCAGTGGGTTAACCAGTATGTCTCTAGTGGGTTAACCTGTCTGTCTCTAGCTCCCAGTGGGTGTCCCCGAGGGTTCATCGGACAGTGAGGAGAGTCTGTTCTCTGGTCTCGAGGACTCTGGCAGCGACAGTGAAGAAGATGATGAAGACGAGGATGAAGATGGTGTTCCTGGGAGTGTAGTTGACCCAGACCGTGGAAACACTCAGGTGAGAGAGAGCGGTATTATCACGTTATCGCACAAGGCTATAGTTGGTTAGTTAGTTATAGTTAGTATATTGGTTAGTTATAGTTGGCTACTTATTCGCAGCTCCATTTTCAATCCATTTTTTTCAGTCCACATTAAATGGCCGGAATAGCATTATTCAGCCTGTAGAGGCCCTGTTGAGGGACTAATGTCTGTCCTGTACTGTAGAGGCCCTGTTGAGGGACTAATGTCTGTCCTGTACTGTAGAGGCCCTATTGAGGGACTAATGTCTGTCCTGTACTGTAGAGGCCCTGTTGAGGGACTAATGTCTGTCCTGTACTGTAGAGGCCCTGTTGGGGGAATAATGTCTGTCCTGTACTGTAGAGGCCCTGTTGAGGGACTAATGTCTGTCCTGTACTGTAGAGGCCCTGTTGAGGGACTAATGTCTGTCCTGTACTGTAGAGGCCCTGTTGAGGGACTAATGTCTGTCCTGTACTGTAGAGGCCCTATTGAGGGACTAATGTCTGTCCTGTACTGTAGAGGCCCTGTTGAGGGACTAATGTCTGTCCTGTACTGTAGAGGCCCTATTGAGGGACTAATGTCTGTCCTGTACTGTAGAGGCCCTGTTGGGGGAATAATGTCTGTCCTGTACTGTAGAGGCCCTATTGAGGGACTAATGTCTGTCCTGTACTGTAGAGGCCCTGTTGAGGGACTAATGTCTGTCCTGTACTGTAGAGGCCCTATTGAGGGACTAATGTCTGTCCTGTACTGTAGAGGCCCTGTTGAGGGACTAATGTCTGTCCTGTACTGTAGAGGCCCTGTTGAGGGACTAATGTCTGTCCTGTACTGTAGAGGCCCTATTGAGGGACTAATGTCTGTCCTGTACTGTAGAGGCCCTGTTGGGGAATAATGTCTGTCCTGTACTGTAGAGGCCCTATTGAGGGACTAATGTCTGTCCTGTACTGTAGAGGCCCTGTTGAGGGACTAATGTCTGTCCTGTACTGTAGAGGCCCTGTTGAGGGACTAATGTCTGTCCTGTACTGTAGAGGCCCTATTGAGGGACTAATGTCTGTCCTGTACTGTAGAGGCCCTATTGAGGGACTAATGTCTGTCCTGTACTGTAGAGGCCCTGTTGAGGGACTAATGTCTGTCCTGTACTGTAGAGGCCCTGTTGAGGGACTAATGTCTGTCCTGTACTGTAGAGGCCCTGTTGGGTGATTTCTAAAATGTAAAATATTCAGGTAAATAAATCAAGGACTGTCCAGTTTGCATTATTCCATGGAATATATAAAAAAAAGAAAAGCTGCTATGTGAAGCGACCAGAAACACATAACAAGATGGACAAATTAAATGAAGAAGAAATGTTCCCAGAGATTTCAGAGTGAGACTTCTCCTAGAGTGAGACTTCTCCTAGAGTGAGACTTCTCCTAGAGTGAGACTTCTCCTAGAGTGAGACTTCTCCTAGAGTGAGACTTCTCCTAGAGTGAGACTTCTCCTAGAGCGAGACTTCTCCTAGAGTGAGACTTCTCCTAGAGTGAGACTTCTCCTAGAGTGAGACTTCTCCTAGAGTGAGACTTGGTTGGACACAATAACTAACAGACCAAGTGAAATGCAAAGGAAAAGTAGTATGTCCTTTTAATATAATAATATCATCTGAGCCTGTCTGTGGCAAAAAGCAGCACTTAAGAGGACGTCCACGACGGGTGATGGGAGGGAGCTGGAGCCATCGGCCCTCCCAGCAGCTTTTGAACAGGCACTGAAATAGTACTAATATCCCTGTGTTCAGGAGGAGAGAGGGGGGAGTGGGGGGGAGGAAGGAGGAGAAGAGAGAGGGATGACGGAGAAGGAGAGAGCCCTCCTGAAGGACAAAGAGGACGAATATGACCACGACTCATCGGATGAAGAGGTACGAGTCACATCCACACTGTAAGGGTGACACTGGGTTATTGATTAGACACTGGGTTATTGATTAGATACTGGGTTATCGATTAGATACTGGGTTATTGATTAGATACTGGGTTATTGATTAGATACTGGGTTATTGATTAGACACTGGGTTATTGATTAGACACTGGGTTATTGATTAGATACTGGGTTATTGATTAGATACTGGGTTATTGATTAGATACTGGGTTATTGATAAGACACTGGGTTATTGATTAGATACTGGGTTATTGATTAGATACTGGGTTATTGATTAGATACTGGGTTATTGATAAGACACTGGGTTATTGATTAGATACTGGGTTATTGATTAGATACTGGGTTATCGATAAGACACTGGGTTATCGATAATGTCTGGTCTAACCTGCAGGACATCAGGAACACCGTAGGGAACATCCCCATGGAGTGGTACAAAGACTTCCCTCACATCGGCTACGACCTGGATGGGAAGAAGATCTTCAAGCCAATCAGAAACAAGGATGAACTTGATGACTTCCTGGATAAAATGGAGAACCCTGATTACTGGTGAGGGGTCCTTTCTCCCCACGAAGGAGAAAATGTCAATTTATTCATATTCATATTATTTATTATTCATATTCTATCATTATACTGGCATTATACTAAAACATGTATCATGTCTGTAGGCGTACTGTCCCAGACAAGCAGACAGGAAGTGACATCATCCTAACAGACGACCAGGTGGACCTTGTCCAGCGCCTGCAGAGAGGACAGTTTGGAGACGTCAACTTTAACCAGTACCAGGTGAGAGAGAGACACTCACTAACGAGAGGGAGGTAGAGGGAGGACAGTTTGGAGACCAGTACCAGGTGAGAGAGAGACACTCACTAACGAGAGGGAGGGAGGACAGTTTGGAGACCAGTACCAGGTGAGAGAGAGAGAGACACTCACTAACGAGAGGGAGGGAGGGAGGACAGTTTGGAGACCAGTACCAGGTGAGAGAGAGAGAGACACTCACTAACGAGAGGGAGGGAGGACAGTTTGGAGACCAGTACCAGGTGAGAGAGAGAGAGACACTCACTAACGAGAGGGAGGGAGGGAGGACAGTGAGGTATTTTAAATGTATTTCAGCCTACAGTGAGGTATTTTAAATGTATTGGAGCCTACAGTGAGGTATTTTAAATGTATTGGAGCCTACAGTGAGGTATTTTAAATGTATTGGAGCCTACAGTGAGGTATTTTAAATGTATTGGAGCCTACAGTGAGGTATTTTAAATGTATTGGAGCCTACAGTGAGGTATTTTAAATGTATTGGAGCCTACAGTGAGGTATTTTAAATGTATTGGAGCCTACAGTGAGGTATTTTAAATGTATTGGAGCCTACAGTGAGGTATTTTAAATGTATTTCAGCCTACAGTGAGGTATTCTAAATGTATTTCAGCCTACAGTGAGGTATTTTAAATGTATTGGAGCCTACAGTGAGGTATTTTAAATGTATTTCAGCCTACAGTGAGGTATTCTAAATGTATTTCAGCCTACAGTGAGGTATTTTAAATGTATTTCAGCCTACAGTGAGGTATTTTAAATGTATTTCAGCCTACAGTGAGGTATTTTAAATGTATTGGAGCCTACAGTGAGGTATTTTAAATGTATTGGAGCCTACAGTGAGGTATTTTAAATGTATTTCAGCCTACAGTGAGGTATTTTAAATGTATTGGAGCCTACAGTGAGGTATTTTAAATGTATTGGAGCCTACAGTGAGGTATTTTAAATGTATTGGAGCCTACAGTGAGGTATTTTAAATGTATTTCAGCCTACAGTGAGGTATTTTAAATGTATTTCAGCCTACAGTGAGGTATTTTAAATGTATTTCAGCCTACAGTGAGGTATTTTAAATGTATTGGAGCCTACAGTGAGGTATTTTAAATGTATTGGAGCCTACAGTGAGGTATTTTAAATGTATTTCAGCCTACAGTGAGGTATTTTAAATGTATTTCAGCCTACAGTGAGGTATTTTAAATGTATTGGAGCCTACAGTGAGGTATTTTAAATGTATTGGAGCCTACAGTGAGGTATTTTAAATGTATTTCAGCCTACAGTGAGGTATTTTAAATGTATTTCAGCCTACGGTGGAGTTTTTCAGCGGTGATGTGATGATCCATCCAGTGACTAACCGGCCTGAGGACAAACGGAGCTTCATCCCGTCTCTGATAGAGAAGGCAAAGGTGTGTGTGTGTCTTCATGCTGGTTAGACTCTAACCCAGTGTGTCCTTCATGCTGGTTAGACTCTAACCCAGTGTGTGTGTGTCCTTCATGCTGGTTAGACTCTAACCCAGTGTGTCCTTCATGCTGGTTAGACTCTAACCCAGTGTGTGTGTGTGAGGTGGGCTAGGTGTGTGTGTGTGTGTGTGTGAGGTGGGCTAGGTGTGTGTGTGTGTGTGTGTCAGGTCTGCTAGGTGTGTGTGTGTGTGTGTGTGAGGTGTGCTAGGTGTGTGTGTGTGTGTGTGTGTGAGGTGTGTGTGTGTGTGTGTGTGTGTGTGAGGTGTGCTAGGTGTGTGTGTGTGTGAGGTGGGCTAGGTGTGTGTGTGTGTGTGCTAGGTGTGTGTGAGGTTAGGGTGTGTGTGTGTGTGTGTGTGTGTGTGTGTGTGTGTGTGTGTGTGTGTGTGTGTGTGTGTGTGTGTGTGTGTGTGAGGTGTGCTAGGTGTGTGTGTGTGTGTGTGTGTGTGTGTGTGTGTGTGTGTGTGTGTGTGTGTGTGTGTGTGTGTGTGTGTGTGTGTGTGTGTGTGTGTGTGTGTGTGTGTGTGTGTGTGTGTGTGTGAGGTGTGCTAGGTGTGTGTGTGTGTGTGTGTGTGTGTGTGTGTGTGTGTGTGTGTGTGTGTGTGTGTGTGTGAGGTTAGGGTGTCTAACGCAGTGGTGTGTGTCAGGTGTCCAAGCTGGTCCATGCCATCAAGATGGGCTGGATCCAGCCCCGGAGGTCCCGGGCGGAGCGGGCGGAGCTGGCGGGGCGCTACTACGACCTGTGGGCCAGCGAGGACCCCAACGCCATCCTGGGGAGACACAAGATGCACGTCCCCGCCCCCAAGCTCCGCCTGCCCGGACACGAGGAGTCCTACAACCCCCCCCCAGAGTACCTGCTGAGTGAGGAGGAGGTACGGCCCACACACACACACACACACACACACACACACACACACACACCCCCAGAGTACCTGCTGAGTGAGGAGGAGGTACGCCACACACACACTCACACACTCACACACACCCCCCAGAGTACCTGCTGAGTGAGGAGGAGGTACGCCCCACACACACTCACACACACCCCCAGAGTACCTGCTGAGTGAGGAGGAGGTACGGCCCACACACTCACACACACATGCACACTCACATGCACACTCACACACACACACACACACCCCCAGAGTACCTGCTGAGTGAGGAGGAGGTACGCCCCACACACACTCACACACACACTCACACACCCCAGAGTACCTGCTGAGTGAGGAGGAGGTACGCCCCACACACACACTCACACACTCACACACCCCCAGAGTACCTGCTGAGTGAGGAGGAGGTACGCCCCACACACACTCACACACCCCCCCAGAGTACCTGCTGAGTGAGGAGGAGGTACGCCCCACACACACTCACACACTCACACACACACCCCCAGAGTACCTGCTGAGTGAGGAGGAGGTACGCCCCACACACACTCACACACACACTCACACACCCCCAGAGTACCTGCTGAGTGAGGAGGAGGTACGCCCCACACACACTCACACACCCCCCCAGAGTACCTGCTGAGTGAGGAGGAGGTACGCCCCACACACACTCACACACACCCCCAGAGTACCTGCTGAGTGAGGAGGAGGTACGCCCCACACACACTCACATGCACACACACACACCCACATGCACACGCAGTCACACACACTCACATGCACACACACACACCTAGCCCACCTGACACACACACACACACGCACACACACTCACATGCACACACACTCACATGCACATGCACACACGCACATGCACACGCAGTCACACACACTCACATGCACACACTCACATGCACACACACTCACACACGCACTCACATGCACACACACTCAAATGCACACGCAGTCACACACACTCACATGCACACACACTCACATGCACACACACTCACATGCACACACACTCACATGCACACACTCACATGCACGCACACACACGGTGTTTATGTGCCGTTTGTGTGTCAGCGTCTGGCCTGGGAGCAGCAGGACCCGGAGGACAGGAAGTTGTCATTCCTACCCAGGAAGTTCTCATGTCTTCGCTCGGTGCCGTCGTACTCCCGCTTCATCCACGAGCGCTTCGAGAGATGTCTGGACCTGTACCTGTGTCCTCGCCAGAGGAAGATGAGGGTACCACTCAGCATCACACTCAGCATCACACTCAGCATCACACAGCATCACTCAGCATCACACACACAGCATCACACACACAGCACACACACAGCATCACACACACAGCACACACTCAGCATCACACAGCATCACACACAGCATCACACACACAGCATCACACAGCATCACACACAGCATCACACACACAGCATCACACACAGCATCACACACACAGCATCACACACACAGCATCATTACCCTAACCCTCAGTACCCTAACCCTCAGTACCCTAACCCTTCATTACCCTAACCCTTCATAACCCTAACCCTCATTACCCTAACCCTGATTACCCTAACCCTTCATTACCCTAACCCTCAGTACCTTAACCCTCAGTACCCTAACCCTCAGTACCCTAACCCTCATTACCCTAACCCTGATTACCCTAACCCTTCATAACCCTCACAGTTCATAACTCATTTTGACCCTTGATGACATCATTGTTGGTTCTCGCTCAAGCAGTTGACATAAGACGACTAGAAATAAGGCTTATGGTCCATCTCCAAGTTAACTCTCTCTCTCTCAGGGTCAGGGTTAGGGTTAGGGTTAACCCTGACCCTGACCCTGACCCTGACCCTAACCCATCTCCAAGTTAACGCTCTCTCTCTCAGGTCAATGTGAATCCAGAGGACTTGATTCCAAAGCTTCCAAAACCAAAAGACCTGCAGCCCTTCCCTACGACCCAGTCACTGGTACACACACACACACGTGTATTCCAGGTGTATGTGTGTCTATGTATGTGTGTGTGTGTATATATATATATATACTATGTGTATTCCAGGTGTATGTGTGTCTATGTATGTGTGTGTATATATATATATATATATATATATACTATGTGTATTCCAGGTGTATGTGTGTCTATGTATGTGTGTGTATATATATATATATATATATACTATGTGTATTCCAGGTGTATGTGTGTCTATGTATGTGTGTGTGTATATATATATATATACTATGTGTATTCCAGGTGTATGTGTGTCTATGTATGTGTGTGTATATATATATATATATATACTATGTGTATTCCAGGTGTATGTGTGTCTATGTATGTGTGTGTATATATATATATACTATGTGTATTCCAGGTGTATGTATGTGTGTGTGTGTGTATATATACATACATATACTATGTGTATTCCAGGTGTACCGTGGTCACACTGCCTTGATTCGTTCCATCAGTGTTTCTCCAACTGGACAGTGGCTCCTCTCAGGTCAGTATAGTAACTAACGCGAATACTAACTACTAGCCGTACTAATACTACCAATAAAAGAATACCATACTATACTACTATACTGTACTACTACACTGCTGTACTATACTACTATTCTACACTGCTATACTACATTATTATCCTACTAATACACCCCTTCTACACTAGACTGCTGTTATGTGTTCATGTCCAGTCTGTATTTGCAGGTAGTGATGTGTTCATGTCCTGTGAGTATCTGCAGGTAGTGATGTGTTCATGTCCTGTGGTATCTGCAGGTAGTGATGTGTTCATGTCCTGTGGGTATCTGCAGTTAGTGATGTGTTCATGTCCTGTGAGTATCTGCAGGTAGTGATGTGTTCATGTCCTGTGGTATCTGCAGGTAGTGATGTGTTCATGTCCTGTGGGTATCTGCAGGTAGTGATGTGTTCATGTCCTGTGGGTATCTGCAGGTAGTGATGTGTTCATGTCCTGTGGGTATCTGCAGGTAGTGATGTGTTCATGTCCTGTGGGTATCTGCAGGTAGTGATGTGTTCATGTCCTGTGGGTATCTGCAGGTAGTGATGTGTTCATGTCCTGTGGGTATCTGCAGGTAGTGATGTGTTCATGTCCTGTGGGTATCTGCAGGTAGTGATGTGTTCATGTCCTGTGGTATCTGCAGGTAGTGATGTGTTCATGTCCTGTGAGTATCTGCAGGTAGTGATGTGTTCATGTCCTGTGGGTATCTGCAGGTAGTGATGTGTTCATGTCCTGTGGGTATCTGCAGGTAGTGATGATGGCACGGTGCGGTTCTGGGAGGTGTGTTCATCTCGCTGTGTGAAGACGGTCCAGGTGGGCGGAGCCGTGAGAAGCGTTGCCTGGAACCCGAACCCAGCAGTCTGTCTGGTGGCTGTCGCTGTGTAAGAGACCCTTACCCTAACTAGATTAACCCTACTAACTAGACTAACCCTTACCCTAACTAGATTAACCCTACTTACTAGACTAACCCTAACCCTACTCGCTAGACTAACCCTAGCTCTACTCACTAGACTTACCCTAACCCTACTTACTAGACTAACCCTACTAACTAGACTAGCCCTACTAACTAGACTAACCCTTACCCTAACTAGATTAACCCTACTCACTAGACTAACCCTAACCCTACCCTAACTAGATTAACCCTACTTACTAGACTAACCCTTACCCTAACTAGATTAACCCTACTTACTAGACTAACCCTAACCCTACTCACTAGACTAACCCTAGCCCTACTCACTAGACTTACCCTAACCCTACTAACTAGACTAGCCCTACTAACTAGACTTACCCTAGCCCTACTCACTAGACTAACCCTACTCACTAGACTTACCCTAACCCAACTCACTAGACTTACCCTAACCCTACTAACTAGACTAGCCCTACTCACTAGACTAACCCTAACCCAACTCACTAGACTTACCCTAACCCTACTAACTAGACTAGCCCTACTCACTAGACTTACCCTACTCACTAGACTTAACCTAGCCCTACTCACTAGACTTAACCTAACCCTACTCACTAGACTTACCCTAACCCTACTCACTAGACTTACCCTAACCCTACTAACTAGACTAACCCTAACACAATGAGTTGGTCTCAACAACAACATCACATGTTGACATGATGCCAACACAACAACATCACATGTTGACATGATGCCAACACAACATCACATGTTGACATGATGCCAACACAACAACATCACATGTTGACATGATGCCAACACAACATCACATGTTGACATGATGCCAACACAACAACATCACATGTTGACATGATGCCAACACAACATCACATGTTGACATGATGCCAACACAACAACATCACATGTTGACATGATGCCAACACAACAACATCACATGTTGACATGATGCCAACACAACAACATCACATGTTGACATGATGCCAACACAACAACATCACATGTTGACATGATGCCAACACTAGAGGCTCATTACTGCAGACTGGGAGACAGGAAGCCCACCTACTGTGATGTCATGTTGAGAGACGTGTGTGTGTCTGTACACCGTCTCCCTCTAGTGGTTGTGACGTGTTACTGGTGTGTCCATCCCTGGGTGACCGGCTGCTGATTGGCTCCACCGAGCAGCTCCTCTCCTCCTATCAGCCGCCAGAGGAGAAGGGGGAGGAGCTTGTCACCTGGACAGCCGCTGAAGGGGAGGAGCAAAGCCAGGGCGTCCGCCTGAAACTCACACATCCCAAGGCATGCACACACACATACACACACACACACACACACATATGCATGCATGGTGGTTAAGGGTGTGTGGGTTAGTGTTAGTAATGGTTAGTGTGTGTGTGTGTGTGTGTCAGGGTTAGTTTAGTGTGTGTGGTAACTAGTAGTGTGTGCAGGCTGTGCAGCAGGTGGTCTGGCACTGTAAGGGTTAGGGTTAGTTTAGTGTGTGATAACTAGTAGTGTGTGTGTGTGTGTGTGTGTGTACAGGCTGTGCAGCAGGTGGTATGGCACTGTAAGGGTTAGGATTAGTTTAGTGTGTGGTAACTAGTATAACTAGTAGTGTGTGTGTGTGTGTGTGTGTGTGTGTGTGTGTGTGTGTGTGTGTGTGTGTGTGTGTGTGTGTGTGTGTGTGTGTGTGTGTGTGTGTGTGTGTGTGTGTGTGTGCAGGCTGTGCAGCAGGTGGTCTGGCACTGTAAGGGTTAGGGTTAGGTTAGTGTGTGGTAACTAGTATAACTAGTAGTGTGTGTGTGTATACAGGCTGTGCAGCAGGTGGTCTGGCACTGTAAGGGTCAGGGTTAGTTTAGTGTGTGGTAACTAGTATAACTAGTAGTGTGTGTGTGTGTGTGTATACAGGCTGTGCAGCAGGTGGTCTGGCACTGTAAGGGTTAGGGTTAGTTTAGTGTGTGGTAACTAGTATAACTAGTAGTGTGTGTGTGCAGGCTGTGCAGCAGGTGGTCTGGCACTGTAAGGGTTAGGGTTAGGTAAGTGTGTGGTAACTAGTATAACTAGTAGTGTGTGTGTACAGGCTGTGCAGCAGGTGGTCTGGCACTGTAAGGGTTAGGGTTAGTTTAGTGTGGTAACTAGTATAACTAGTAGTGTGTGTGTACAGGCTGTGCAGCAGGTGGTCTGGCACTGTAAGGGTTAGGGTTAGTTTAGTGTGGTAACTAGTATAACTAGTAGTGTGTGTGTGTACAGGCTGTGCAGCAGGTGGTCTGGCACTGTAAGGGTCAGGGTTAGGTTAGTGTGTGGTAACTAGTATAACTAGTAGTGTGTGTGTGTACAGGCTGTGCAGCAGGTGGTCTGGCACTGTAAGGGTTAGGGTTAGTTTAGTGTGGTAACTAGTATAACTAGTAGTGTGTGTGTGTACAGGCTGTGCAGCAGGTGGTCTGGCACTGTAAAGGGGACTACCTGTCCTCCGTGATGCCCCAGCCCTCCAGCCACCTGCAGGTGTTGGT
Source organism: Lota lota (assembly GCA_026745465.1). Classification (NCBI taxonomy): domain Eukaryota; kingdom Metazoa; phylum Chordata; class Actinopteri; order Gadiformes; family Lotidae; genus Lota; species Lota lota. The sequence continues at coordinate 585,382 of JACYXH010000453.1, forward strand.
TCACCAGGTGAGCCGGAGACGCAGCCAGAACCCCTTCCGGCGCAGTAAGGGGTTGGTGCAGTGCGTATCCTTCCACCCTCTGCGGCCCTACTTCTTCGTGGCGACACAGCGTTCTGTCCGCGTCTACAACCTCATCAAGCAGGAGATGACCAAGAAGCTCCAGGCCAACTCCAAGTGGATCTCCAGCATGGCCGTCCACCCAGCAGGTAACCTCAGGACCAATCACGTCTCAGACTGAACCAATCACGTCTCAGACTGAACCAATCACATCTCAGACTGAACCAATCAGGTCTCAGACTGAACCAATCACATCTCAGACTGAACCAGTCGCATCTCAGACTGAACCAATCACATCTCAGACTGAACCAGTCGCATCTCAGACTGAACCAATCACATCTCAGACTGAACCAATCACATCTCAGACTGAACCAATCACATCTCAGACTGAACCAATCACGTCTCAGACTGAACCTCAGGACCAATCACATCTCAGACTGAACCAATCACATCTCAGACTGAACCAATCACGTCTCAGACTGAACCTCAGGACCAATCACATCTCAGACTGAACCAATCACGTGTGTCCAGGTGATAACGTGATCTGTGGAAGCTACGACTGCAGGCTGGCCTGGTTTGATCTGGACCTGTCCACCAAACCATACAAGATGCTCCGGTAATATCACATCTTCCTAGTCATAATGCCTATGTTCTGATGAGATGGAGGAGAGCTGTGTGGTTGCTACGGTAACTAACTGCTGTGATGGATTGCCTAGACACCATAAGAAGGCGGTGAGGGGCGTGGCCTATCACCCCAGCTACCCACTGTTCGCTTCCTCCTCCGATGATGGCTCGGTCATCGTCTGTCACGGGACGGTCTACAAGTAAGACTAATTACTACACATTCATTAATAATCTACAAGTAAGATTAATTACTACACATTCATTAATAATCTACAAGTAAGACTAATTACTACACATTCATTAATAATCTACAAGTAAGACTAATTACTACACATTCATTAATAATCTACAAGTAAGACTAATTACTACACATTCATTAATAATCTACAAGTAAGATTAATTACAGTAAAGCACTCTCTCTTTAAATAGTAAAGCACCCTATGTCTCTTTACATAGTAAAGCACCCTATGTCTCTTTACATAGTAAAGCACCCTATGTCTCTTTACATAGTAAAGCACCCTATGTCTCTTTACATAGTAAAGCACCCTATGTCTCTTTAAATAGTAAAGCACCCTATGTCTCTTTAAATAGTAAAGCACCCTATGTCTCTTTAAATAGTAAAGCACCCTATGTCTCTTTACATAGTAAAGCACCCTATGTCTCTTTAAATAGTAAAGCACCCTATGTCTCTTTAAATAGTAAAGCACCCTATGTCTCTTTACATAGTAAAGCACCCTATGTCTCTTTACATAGTAAAGCACCCTATGTCTCTTTACATAGTAAACTACCCTATGTCTCTTTACATAGTAAAGCACCCTATGTCTCTTTACATAGTAAAGCACCCTATGTCTCTCGCCCCCAGCGACCTGCTCCAGAACCCCCTCATAGTTCCTGTCAAGGTACTTCGGGGTCACGCTTTGACGAATGACCTCGGGGTTCTGGACGTGACCTTTCACCCCAGCCAACCCTGGCTCTTCTCCTGTGGAGCCGACGCAACCATCAGGCTCTTCACCTAGTCGCCCCCGGCAACCATCAGCCTCATCCCCTAGTCGCCCCCGGCAACCAGGCCTGTTATCTGCCTCCTGTCGTCTGTACTGTTTTAATAAAACTACATTTTTCTCACGGTGTGTGTGCTGGTTTGAATTGCATGCGGTCAGTGGTACCTCATTCATAACGTATGAAATATGACTTCTAAAGCCTGCTGGGACTCCTAGTGTCTGGAACAAAGTAAGATGGTGGCCCAAACTGCAGATCACTAACCCTCACCTCATAGCTGCTACACCCTCACCTCATAGCTGCTACACCCTCACCTCATAGCTGCTACACCCTCACCTCATAGCTGCTACACCCTCACCTCATAGCTGCTACACCCTTCACTTCATAGCTGCTACACCCTCACCTCATAGCTGCTACACCCTCACCTCATAGCTGCTACACCCTTCACTTCATAGCTGCTACACCCTTACCTCATAGCTGCTACACCCACACAGTGTCTATGTTCACCAGCAGAGGGCTGCAGTGTCTATGTTCACCAGCAGAGGGCTGCAGTGTCTATGTTCACCAGCAGAGGGCAGCAGTGTCTATGTTCACCAGCAGAGGGCTGCAGTGTCTATGTTCACCAGCAGAGGGCTGCAGTGTCTTTATGTTCACCAGCAGAGGGCTGCAGTGTCTATGTTCACCAGCAGAGGGCTGCAGTGTATGTTCACCAGCAGAGGGCTGCAGTGTCTGTGTTCACCAGCAGAGGGCAGCAGTGTCTATGTTCACCAGCAGAGGGCTGCAGTGTCTATTCACCAGCGGAGAATAGCGGCTTAGACATGGATGATCGAGGCAATACATTTCTAAGTGACAGCAGATAGCCACCATCACACCGCAGCGTTTATCTACACTTCTTAAACTCAGTTATATAAAACAGCAGTCTCATAGTAGTCACCCTCTCTCTGGTGGGAAAACACTTATATAACATATATTTATAGAACATTGATATAATATCCATAATATATATATAAAACGTTGATATAATTATTTATAAATATGTAGGAGCCGAGGAGCCCGCCTCCAACACGCACACGCACACGCACACGCACCACAACAAGGGAGACAGCTGTTACCGGAGCGCCCGTTATCTGGAGCGCTGTTTGGACCAGGAGGATCCTTATCGTGTGCTTTGATCTGCTAATCAATCAAATAGATATCAAGATAGGTCAACAGCAGCCATCGATAAGGAAACATTACGTTGCATCAGAGATGTTGAACGGTAGTAGTTAGCTGGTTAGCCTAGCTGCTGTGCTTCAGCTAGCGAGCTAACCGGACATCTATTCCCGAGACCAGCCTTTAATAATACATCACCTTTTAATAATCGATGCCATTCTAATCGATCCAGCAGGACCCCTGGTGAGAACATGTGTTGACATGTTGGCTAGCTAACGGCAGCGGCACAAAGGAACCCAGCCACGGCTAACGGCTAAGCTAAGCGGCTACATGGATGCTCATTGTGTTGGACAATGTGAAAGCATTCCTTTCGTTAACTAGGAACTAGTCTGTACTCTAGTTAGTAATAGACTAGGAACTAGTCTGTACTCTAGTTAGTAATAGACTAGGAACTAATCTGTACTCTAGTAAATAATAGACTAGGAACTAGTCTGTACTCTAGTTAGTAATAGACTAGGAACTAGTCTGTACTCTAGTTAGTAATAGACTAGGAACTAATCTGTACTCTAGTTAGTAATAGACTAGTCTGTGGCCTGTACTCTAGTGAACTAGTAGACTAGTCTGCTGCCTGTACTCTAGTGAACTAGTAGACTAGTCTGTGGCCTGTACTCTAGTTAGTAATAGACTAGTCTGTGGCCTGTACTCTAGTTAGTAATAGACTAGTCTGTGGCCTGTACTCTAGTGAACTAGTAGACTAGTCTGTGGCCTGTACTCTAGTGAATAATAGACTAGGAACTAGTCTGTACTCTAGTGAATAATAGACTAGTCTGTGGCCTGTACTCTAGTGACCTAGTAGACTAGTCTGTGGCCTGTACTCTAGTGAATAATAGACTAGGAACTAGTCTGTACTCTAGTTAGTAATAGACTAGTCTGTGGCCTGTACTCTAGTGACCTAGTAGACTAGTCTGTGGCCTGTACTCTAGTGAATAATAGACTAGGAACTAGTCTGTACTCTAGTGAATAATAGACTAGTCTGTGGCCTGTACTCTAGTGAACTAGTAGACTAGTCTGTGGCCTGTACTAGTAATAGAGAACATTTAGAAGAGAGCCTCTTGGTGATGGAAGGTTAGACTGGTTTCTGCTGGGTTAGTTATGGCCGGTAAACCTAGTAGAAACATGAACACATGGCTGTGTGTCCATCTCCTCCTAGTCACTGGTAAGTTTATTGTTACCTTCATATGTCATATGTATTATGATTCATATATTAATAGTTGTATTCAAATGCTTGACCGGTGTTTGAGGGCTCAGTCCATAATACATTGTTCATCTCTTAAAGTATATCTCAAAGATCTCTAAACGGTTAGAGATTACTGTCGTTTTTTATTTAGTGTCATATATACTGTCGTTTTTTCTTTTAATATTGCATATCTTCTCCATAAATGGCTATCATACCTGGGTCTTAAATTGGCATACCTTTTTAGCTTCAGTTAGCATACCTGCTAGTTTCTTCCTTCTAATCACAGTTAGCATATGATAGCATAACACAGTAAGCGTGGCTGCTATCATGCGAGCCTTGTTGCAACACGCTAACAGGGTGGGTCCGCACACGCACACACACACACACACACACACACACACACGCACACGCACACGCACTCACCTGAGGTGTTGTGTTTCCAGGTTGTGTCGCTGACCCCCAAAGGACCGACAATGTCTATGTGTCTGGAATCTCCAATGGTGGGTATTTCATAACAGTTCATATCATAATAGTTATAACAGTTCGTAACAACAAACCCTAACCCTAACCCTAACTAACCTTAACCCTCATAAAAGCTCAAACAGTTAATGTTACAGTTAATAACATAACAGCTCATACGTTCATAACAGTTCAGATCAGTTCAGAACAGAACAGTTCAGATCAGTTCAGAACAGAACAGTTCAGATCAGTTCAGAACATAACAGTTCAGAACATAACAGTTCAGATCAGTTCAGAACATAACAGTTCAGATCAGTTCAGAACATAACAGTTCAGATCAGTTCAGAACATAACAGTTCAGATCAGTTCAGAACAGAACAGTTCAGAACATAACAGGGATAACAGCTGTTTATTATGCAACAGTTAATAGTATAACCGGTAAAACATAACAGCTCATAACAAGACCGTTATAACAGTTTGTAACATAACAGTTCATTACATAAGTTATAGCTGTTCATAACAGTTTATAACGTTAGAGTTCATCACATCACCGGTGTTACGTAACAGTTCTAATCGTTTGTAACATGTAAGTTACAGCATAACAGTTCATAATGTTGCAATTATAACATAGCTGTTAATTACTCAACAGTTAATAACATTTCATCACGTGAAAGTTCATAACAGTACAAAACAACAGTTCATCTAATAGTACATAACAATTTATATGGTGTATTCATAATGCTAATGGCATGTGTTAGCATGTGGAGATGTAGCAGAGCTGGTGCGTTCGTCCAGTGGGGTCATCACCAGTCCTGGGTGGCCCTTCCAGTATCCCTCCACACTCAACTGTAGCTGGAACATCAGAGGCAAGCCTGGTGACATCATCACCCTCAGGTACACGCACACCTGCACCCTCAGGTACACACACCTGCACCCTCAGGTACACACACACCTGCACCCTCAGGTACACACACACCTGCACCCTCAGGTACACACACACCTGCACCCTCAGGTACACACACACCTGCACCCTCAGGTACACACACACCTGCACCCTCAGGTACACACACACCTGCACCATCAGGTACACGCACACCTGCACCCTCAGGTACACACACACCTGCACCCTCAGGTACACACACACCTGCACCCTCAGGTACACACACCTGCACCCTCAGGTACACACACCTGCACCCTCAGGTACACACACACCCTCAGGTACACACACACCTGCACCCTCAGGTACACACACCTGCACCCTCAGGTACACACACACCTGCACCCTCAGGTACACACACACCTGCACCCTCAGGTACACACACACCTGCACCCTCAGGTACACACACACCTGCACCATCAGGTACACACACCTGCACCCTCAGGTACACACACACCTGCACCCTCAGGTACACACACCTGCACCCTCAGGTACACACACCTGCACCCTCAGGTACACACACCTGCACCCTCAGGTACACACACACCTGCACCCTCAGGTACACACACACCTGCACCCTCAGGGTGTTTGTTATAGGTTAGGGTTAGTATGTAACCCTAACCTATAACAGCCTGAGGGTTTGCTATAGGGTTACATACTAACCCTAGCCTATTAGTTAGTGTTAGGGTTAGGGTTAGTTAGTTATTAGTTAGGGTTACTATAGAAAACTAGCACTGTGGAAAGCGTTTTTAGAAGAAGTAGCAGACTTGTTGTATTATACAGAGAATTTCCCTGTTTAGCATCTTTATCCAATTTAGTCACAAATAACCCTAGTGAGACCTGATCTGGCTAAAGGGCCATGATCTGACTCTTCTCTGCTCGTCTCCTTGTCTCCTCTCCTGGTCTCTCTCCTGGTCTCCTGGTCTCTCTCCTGGTCTCCTCTCCTGGTCTCTCTCCTGGTCTCTCTCCTGGTCTACTGGTCTCTCTCCTGGTCTCTCTCCTGGTCTCCTGGTCTCTCTCCTGGTCTCTCTCCTGGTCTCCTGGTCTCTCTCTTGGTCTCTCTCCTGGTCTCTGGTCTCTCTCCTGGTCTCTCTCCTGGTCTCTGGTCTCTCTCCTGGTCTCTCTCCTGGTCTCTCTCCTGGTCTCCTGGTCTCTCCTGGTCTCTCTCTTGGTCTCTCTCCTGGTCTCTGGTCTCTCTCCTGGTCTCCTGGTCTCCTCTCCTGGTCTCTCTCCTGGTCTCCTGGTCTCTCTCCTGGTCTCCTTTCCTGGTCTCTCTCCTGGTCTCTGGTCCTCCTGTAGCTTCCAGGACTTTGAGTTGCAGGGTTCCCAGCACTGTGCTCTGGACTGGCTGTCCATCGGGAGCTTCAAGAACCTGGACGGGTACCGGGCCTGTGGCTCCTCCCTCCCTGCCCCCTACATCTCGTCCCAGGACCACGTCTGGATCCACTTCCACTCAGACCGCTCGCTGGCCGCCAAGGGCTTCAGGCTGTCCTACATCACCGGTCAGTTAGTAACTAGTTAGTCAACTAGGGACTCAACCATTGTATATAAGAGCTTCAGACTGTCCTACGTCAACATGAGTTAACTACAGGGTTAGTTAACTACAGAGTGAGTTAACTACAGAGTGAGTTAACTACAGGGTGAGTTAACTACAGGGTGAGTTAACTACAGGATGAGTTAACTACAGAGTGAGTTAACTACAGGGTGAGTTAACTACAGGGTGAGTTAACTACAGAGTGAGTTAACTACAGGGTGAGTTAACTACAGGGTGAGTTAACTACAGGGTTAGTTAACTACAGGGTGAGTTAACTACAGAGTGAGTTAACTACAGGGTTAGTTAACTACAGGGTGAGTTAACTACAGGGTGAGTTAACCTCAGGGCTAGTTAACTACAGGGCTAGTGTGTCGTTACAGGGCTAGTTAACCTCAGGGGTAGTTAACCTCAGGGCTAGTTAACTACAGGGCTAGTGTGTTGTTACAGGGCTAGTTAACCTCAGGGCTAGTTAACTACAGGGCTAGTGTGTCGTTACAGGGCTAGTTAACCTCAGGGCTAGTTAACCTCAGGGCTAGTTAACTACAGGGCTAGTGTGTCGTTACAGGGCTAGTTAACCTCAGGGCTAGTTAACTACAGGGCTAGTGTGTCGTTACAGGGCTAGTTAACCTCAGGGCTAGTTAACCTCGGCTAGTTAACTACAGGGCTAGTGTGTCGTTACAGGGCTAGTTAACCTCAGGGCTAGTTAACTACAGGGCTAGTGTGTCGTTACAGGGCTAGTTAACCTCAGGGCTAGTTAACCTCAGGGCTAGTTAACCTCAGGGCTAGTTAACCTCAGGGCTAGTGTGTCGTTACAGGGCTAGTTAACCTCAGGGCTAGTTAACCTCAGGGCTAGTTAACCTCAGGGCTAGTTAACTACAGGGCTAGTGTGTCGTTACAGGGCTAGTTAACCTCAGGGCTAGTTAACCTCAGGGCTAGTTAACCTCAGGGCTAGTTGGTCCATGCTAACCCTGAGTCGTTACAGGGCGTTCGGAGGAGCCGGGCTGTGAGGTGGATCAGTTCCACTGCTCCAATGGGAAGTGTATCCCAGAGTGGTGGAGGTGTAACTCCATGGACGAGTGTGGAGACAACTCGGATGAGGACGTGTGCGTCCACAGCAAGCCGTCTGCAGCCTTCTCCTTCCAGCCCTGCGCCTTCAACCAGTTCCCCTGTCTGTCTCGCTACACTCGAGTGTACACCTGCCTGCCCCACTCGCTCAAATGTGACGGCAGCATCGACTGTCAGGTACTTCATCCTTAACTCTCCTTGACCACTTAACCCTATCCATAACCCAGCCTTAGCCCAGCCTTAGCTCTAACCCAGCCTTAACCCAGCCTTAGCCCTAACCCTAACCCAGCCTTAGCCCTAACCCAGCCTTAACCCTAACCCAGCCTTAACCCTAACCCAGCCTTAGCCCTAACCCAGCCTTAACCCTAACCCAGCCTTAACCCTAACCCAGCCCTAACCCTAACCCAGCCTTAGCTCTAACCCTAACCCAGCCTTAGCCCAGCCTTAGCCCCAACCCAGCCTTAACCCTAACCCAGCCCTAACCCTAACCCAGCCTTAGCTCTAACCCTAACCCAGCCTTAACCCAGCCTTAGCCCTAACCCAGCCTTAGCCCTAACCCAGCCTTAGCCCTAACCCAGCCTTAGCCCTAACCCAGCCTTAGCCCTAACCCAGCCTTAGCTCTAACCCTAACCCAGCCTTAACCCTAACACAGCCTTAGCCCTAACCCAGCCTTAGCCCTAACCCAGCCTTAGCCCTAACCCAGCCTTAGCCCTAACCCAGCCTTAGCCCTAACCCAGCCTTAACCCTAACACAGCCTTAACCCTAACACACCCTTAACCCTAACACAGCCTTAGCCCTAACACAGCCCTAATGCTAACATAGCCTAAACGCTAACATAGCCTTAACGCTAACATAGCCTTAATGCTAACCTAGCCCACGTGTTGTTCTGTAGGACCTGGGCGATGAGATAGACTGTGATGTTCCAACGTGTGGAGAGCACCTGAAGAACTTCTATGGCTCCTTCAGCTCACCAAACTACCCGGACTTTTACCCTCCTGGCAGCAACTGTACCTGGCTCATCGACACCGGAGACACAAGAAAGGTAGGCTATCACCTGTCCTACTGCTATAGAAAGGTAGGCTATCCCCTGTCCTACTGCTATAGAAAGGTAGGCTATCACCTGTCCTACTGCTATAGAAAGGTAGGCTATCACCTGTCCTACTGCTATAGAAAGGTAGGCTATCACCTGTCCTACTGCTATAGAAAGGTAGGCTATCACCTGTCCTACTGCTATAGAAAGGTAGGCTATCCCCTGTCCTACTGCTATAGAAAGGTAGGCTATCACCTGTCCTACTGCTATAGAAAGGTAGGCTATCACCTGTCCTACTGCTATAGAAAGGTAGGCTATCCCCTGTCCTACTGCTATAGAAAGGTAGGCTATCACCTGTCCTACTGCTATAGAAAGGTAGGCTATCACCTGTCCTACTGCTATAGAAAGGTAGGCTATCACCTGTCCTACTGCTATAGAAAGGTAGGCTATCCCCTGTCCTACTGCTATAGAAAGGTAGGCTATCCCCTGTCCTACTGCTATAGAAAGGTAGGCTATCACCTGTCCTACTGCTATAGAAAGGTAGGCTATCCCCTGTCCTACTGTTAGTCATCAGGGTGCTGCAGGTCAGGGTGCAGCAGGTTAGTCATTAGGGTGCTGCAGGTTAGTCATTAGGGTGCTGCAGGTTAGTCATCAGGGTGCTGCAGGTTAGTCATTAGGGTGCTACAGGTTAGTCATCAGGGTGCTGCAGGTCAGGGTGCAGCAGGTTAGTCATTAGGGTGCTGCAGGTTAGTCATTAGGGTGCTGCAGGTTAGTCATTAGGGTGCTGCAGGTTAGTCATTAGGGTGCTACAGGTCAGTCATCAGGTGCTGTGTGTGTGCAGGTGGTGCTACAGGTTAGTCATCAGGGTGCTACAGGTCAGTCATCAGGTGCTGTGTGTGTGCAGGTGGTGCTACAGGTTAGTCATCAGGGTGCTGCAGGTTAGTCATCAGGGTGCTGCAGGTTAGTCATTAGGGTGCTGCAGGTTAGTCATTAGGGTGCAGCAGGTCAGTCATCAGGTGCTGTGTGTGCAGGTGGTGCTACAGGTCAGTCATCAGGTGCTGTGTGTGTGCAGGTGGTGCTACGCTTCACAGACCTGAAGCTTGATGGGACCGGCTATGGGGACTATGTCAAGGTGTACGACGGCCTACAGGAGAACCCCAGGCGTCTGCTCAGGGTTCTGACCGCCTTCGACTCGCGGGCTCCGGTTGCCGTGGTGTCGTCGTCGGGCCGGCTCCGGGTCCACTTCTACGCCGACAAGATCAACGCCGCCAGGGGCTTCAACGCTACCTACCAGGTCCGCTCTCTGACCCCCGACCTCTGACCCCTAACCCCTGACCTGACGCTGTCTCTGGGCGTGTGTGATTCTCCCAAGGTATCCATGGTAACAGGGTGTGTGTCTGCCCCAGTGGTACCCGTGGTAACAGGCTGTGTGACTCCGTGGTAACAGGCGGTGTCTGGTAACAGGCGGTGTGTCGCCGTGGTAACAGGGTGTGTGTCTCCATAGTAACGGTGTGTGTCGCCGTGGTAACAGGGTGTGTGTCTCCGTGGTAACAGGGTGTGTGCCTCCGTGGTAACAGGCTGTGTGTCTCCGTGGTAACAGGCTGTGTGTCTCCGTGGTAACAGGCTGTGTGTCTGTGGTAACAGGCTGTGTGTCTGTGGTAACAGGCTGTGTGTCTCTGGTAACAGGGTGTGTGTCTCCGTGGTAACAGGCTGTGTGTCACCGTGGTAACAGGCTGTGTCTCCATGGTAACAGGCTGTGTCTCCATGGTAACAGGCTGTGTCTCCATGGTAACAGGTGGAGGGGTTCTGTCTGCCCTGGGAGGTTCCCTGCGGGGGGAACTGGGGCTGCTACGCCGAGCCCCAGCGCTGCGACGGCTACTGGCACTGCCCCAACGGACGGGACGAGCTCAACTGCTCCTCCTGTCAGGAGGAGGAGTTCCCCTGCTCCCGCAACGGGGCCTGCTACCCCCGCTCAGACCGCTGCAACTACCAGAACCGCTGTCCCAACGGCTCGGACGAGAAGAACTGCTACTTCTGTCAGCCCGGAAACTTCCACTGCAAGGTTGTCCCCCTGTCCCCCTGTCCCTCTGTCCCTCCCTCTGTCCCTCCCTCTGTCCCTCCCTCTGTCCCTCCCTCTGTCCCTCTCTCTCCCTCTGTCCCTCCCTCTGTCCCTCCCTCTGTCCCTCCCTCTGTCCCTCTGTCCCTCCCTCTGTCCCTCCCTCTATCCCTCCCTCTGTCCCTCTGTCCCTCTCTATCCCTATGTCCCTCCCCCTGTCCCTCTGTCCCTCCCTCTGTCCCTCTCTATCCCTCTATCCCTCCCTCTGTCCCTCCCTCTATCCCTCCCTCTGTCCCTCTCTCTGTCCCCCTGTCCCTCTATCCCTCCCTCTATCCCTCCCTCTATCCCTCCCTCTATCCCGCCCTCTGTCCCTCCCTCTGTCCCTCCCCCTGTCCCTCTATCCCTCTATCCCTCCCTCTATCCCTCCCTCTATCCCGCCCTCTGTCCCTCCCTCTGTCCCTCCCCCTGTCCCTCTATCCCTCTATCCCTCCCTCTGTACCTCTGTCCCTCTGTCCCTCCCTCTGTCCCTCCCCCTGTCCCTCTGTCCCTCCCTCTGTCCCTCTCTCTGTCCCCCTGTCCCTCCCTCTATCCCTCCCTCTGTACCTCTGTCCCCCTGTCCCTCTATCCCTCCCTCTGTCCCTCTCTCTGTCCCCCTGTCCCTCTATCCCTCCCTCTGTCCCTCCCTCTCTCTCGTAGTTGTCCACCATAAAGCAGTACTGTATATACTATATCTATACTCCAGAGTAAGTAATGGAGTGTGTGTTGCAGAACAACCGCTGTGTGTTTGAGTCGTGGGTGTGTGACGCCCAGGACGACTGTGGGGACGGCAGCGACGAGGAGAGCTGTCCCGTGGTGGTCCCCACCCGGGTCATCACCGCCGCCGTCATCGGCAGCCTGGTGTGTGGCCTGCTGCTGGTCATCGCCCTGGGCTGCACCTGCAAGCTGTACTCACTGCGCATGTTCGAACGCAGGTACACACACACACCAGCACACGCACACGCACGCACGCACTCACGCACACACGCACGCACGCACACACGCACGCACGCACACACGCACGCACGCACGCACGCACGCACACACACACACAAAAACACACACACGCACACACACACACACACACACACACACACACACCAACACACACAAAAACAGAACACACGCACAAAACAAACACACACCAACACACACAAAAACACACACCAACACACACACAAAAACACACACACACCAACACACACACAAAACAGAACGCACGCACACACGCACAAAAACAAACACACACACACACAAAACAAACACACACACACTCTGACACACAAAAACACACACACACACCAACACACACACACCAACACACACACAAAAACACACACACACACACACACACATTCTCACACACAAGTACGTTCCAACACAGGCCCCCCATCAAGAGTGACGTGTGATTGGTTGACAGGTCGTTTGAAACGCAGCTGTCCCGTGTGGAGGCGGAGCTACTGAGGAGGGAGGCTCCTCCCTCCTATGGTCAGCTGATCGCTCAAGGTCTCATCCCCCCTGTAGAGGACTTCCCCGTCTGCTCAGGGACCCAGGTAAGAGCCTAGCAGTACAACATACTGTGGAATCTTCTGTAGTCGTCGTGGTAACCGTGTGCTGTTGCTAGGCGTCGGTGCTGGAGAACCTCCGCCTGGCGGTGCGCTCCCAGCTGGGCTTCACCTCCCTGCGCCTCCCCTCCTCCGGTCGCCATGGCAGCCTGTGGCGGGGCCTCTTCTGGTCGTCACGGTCACGGCGGTCGGGGTCGCTCCCCCTGGTGTCGGCTGACCCCCCCCACCCCCCCCTGGAGGGGGGCGTGGCCCGCGCCGAAGAGCCCTCCCCCCCCTCCCCGGCGGGGGCGGAAGGCGGAGCTCTCTCTCTCCTCCCCCAGAAGGCTCCTCCCCCCGGCGCCGTGGATGCCGTGGTCTCCGTGGTGACGGAGACCCCCCCTCCTGCCCCCCCTCCTCCTCCCCCGCCCCCCCCCCAGCCCGGGCGCTCGGCCCTGGGCCGGCTGGCCCGCGGCCTGCGCCTCCTCTCCCTGCTCCTCCCCCGGCGCGGCCCCCTCAGGCAGCAGGAGCAGGAGGAGGAGGAGGAGGAGGAGGAGGACGTGGAGCTCCTCATCCCAGACTCCTCCCCCTCCTCCCTGGCCTCGGGCCACGCCCGCCGCCATCACCGCGGCGACGATTACTATGGTGAGGGTTACCACGGTGACGGTCCGTGCGAACACTGCGGGATGGTGCACACCGCCCAGATCCCTGACGCCTGTCTGGAGGCCAACAAGACGGAGAGCAGCGACGACGAGCTGCTGCTGCTCTGCTAACGCTAGCCGGGACGCTAACCGCTGATGCTTACCGCTAATGCTAACCAGGATGCAAACTGCTAACGCTAACATGGACCCTAACTGCTAACCAGGACGCAAATTAGGATGCTAACCGCCGACCAGGACACTTACCAGGATGCTAACCGCTAACAAGAATGCTTACCAGGATGCTAACCGCTAACAAGAATGCTTACCAGGATGTTAACCGCTTGCCAGGAAAATAACACTGACAGGACTCTAACGCTAACCAGGACGCTAAACGCTAACCAGGATGTTAATCAGGATGTTCACCGCTAGCCATGACACATACCGGCGTGCTAACCAGGACACTAACAGGAAACCTGTCATTACACTGCTAGATGAACATTCTGGTAGTCACACTGGGCTAGAGGTCAGGGGTCACAGGATATTATTACAGTTCTAACAACATGGACCACACATGTTGTTCTTTTCTACTGACTATGGGAACCAATAGGAGTGCCTATTGTCTAAGACATGCCCAGTACTCTCAGTTGAACCAATGGAGGAGGTCCTGCTCTATAAGACAACCCCTGCAACCAGGAACTGAGACATGGCAAGAATAAAGCTAGGTGGTGAAGCGGGTGGTGTAGTGGGTGGTGCTGGTATGAGTGGTGTAGTGGGTGGTGCTTGTACGGGTGGTGTAGCGGGTGGTGTAGTGGGTGGTGTTGGTACGAGTGGTGTAGTGGGTGGTGTAGTGGGTGGTGCTGGTATGAGTGGTGTAGTGGGTGGTGCTGGTATGAGTGGTGTAGCGGGCGGTGCTGGTACGAGTGGTGTAGCGGGTGGTGCTGGTATGAGTGGTGAAGCGGGTGGTGCTGGTACGAGTGGTGTAGCGGGTGGTGTAGTGGGTGGTGCTGGTACGAGTGGTGTAGCGGGTGGTGTAGTGGGTGGTGTTGGTACGAGTGGTGTAGTGGGTGGTGCTGGTACGAGTGGTGTAGCGGGTGGTGTTGGTACGAGTGGTGAAGCGGGTGGTGTAGTGGGTGGTGCTGGTACGAGTGGTGTTGGTACGAGTGGTGTAGCGGGTGGTGTTGGTACGAGTGGTGAAGCGGGTGGTGTTGGTACGAGTGGTGTAGTGGGTGGTGCTGCAGTACAGGGGTGGTGTAGTACAGGTGGTGGTGCTGCAGTACAGGTGGTGGTGCTGTAGTACAGGTGGTGGTGCTGCAGTACAGGTGGTGGTGCTGCAGTACAGGTGGTGGTGCTGCAGTACAGGTGGTGGTGCTGCAGTACAGGTGGTGGTGCTGTAGTACAGGTGGTGGTGCTGTAGTACAGGTGGTGGTGCTGCAGTACAGGTGGTGGTGCTGTAGTACAGGTGGTGGTGCTGCAGTACAGGTGGTGGTGCTGTAGTACAGGTGGTGGTGCTGCAGTACAGGTGGTGGTGCTGCAGTACAGGTGGGGTGGTGTAGTACAGGTGGTGGTGCGTGTACCAGAGGTGATTACTTTCCTGTAGCATGCAGGTGAACTATTGACTATTTATTTGTGTAGTTAGTTTTTGTTGTGTATATTTATTATGGTGTTGTGTGTAAACTGCATGTTCATCTTCTAGTCGTCTGCTGTTGTTCTCTGAAGTGAATTGTAGAATACGATTAAAGGTGCTAAACATATTCTTATTGTTTGATTCAACTCTCAACCTATCCCGTGATATATTCCATAGTATATCCCATAATATAACCCATGATATAACCTAACCCATAATATATCCCATAATATAACCCATGATATAACCTATCCCATAATATATCCCATAATATAACCTATCCCATAATATAACCCATAATATAATCTAGCCCATAATATAACCCATAATATAACCTATCCCATAATAGAACCTATCATAATAGAACCTATAGAAGAACCTATAATAACCATCCCATAATAGAACCTATAATATTATAGGTTCTATAATGGAACCTATAATAGAACCTATAATAGCCATCCTATAATATAACCTATAATATTAACCATTCTATAATGGAACCTATAATAGAACCTATAATATAACCTATAATATTAACCATCCCATAATACAGCACGAGGCTGAGTCCCCAGCAGACTGGAGATCAGCCACATTTCCACTATAACACTAATATGATATATATATATATATATATATATATATATATATATATATATATATATATATATATATATATATATATATATATAGGTTCTATTATAGAATGGTTACTATTATAGGTTCTATTATAGGTAGTCACTATACTACTAGTCATTATAGGTATAGTAACACTCACCCACAACTTCCTCTTCAATTAAACGGCGCCACTATTTTATGACCAAATCAGCCGTACATCGAAAGGTACAAGACATTTTGCACGTTTTCTAACAAGAAAAGAACAATTTCACCTCCCATTAAACATTAATTATACAAAAAGGAATCATACAGCTATAAGCATAGAGAATAAATACATACTTGTTTTCTGTAACAATTTTCCATGGATAATAAAATAAAATGTGTCTGTCTAGTTTGTTTTACAGACTAATAACCAAATACTATTTATAAACCAATCAGGGAGCCTCATCCCTTGACACTCGTTGCTGACTATCAGCTTGAAAGTACTTCCAGGCCACCGTAGCTACTCCTACGTCGGGGAATTCAGTTGGTTGCAATCTGCAACCTTACCGCTAGATGCCGCTAGACACCTGGAAGCGCTTCAGGCGGCTGAGCTCAGTATGACCAACGTGAGGCGGAGTTGAATCGCCTGCCATCAGATGTACTTGGTTCATCCTCCACGTACTTGGGTAAGTGGGAGTGTAACTCCGTTTCTACTTAATGGGGTAGAGTGGGTAAGATGCAATAGGTGGTACCAATTCTTTTCCACATATTCATGTAATGGCTAAGGCTCTCTAGATCTGGAAATTTGACGTAAAAGACGAAATATTCTGTGGAACCATTATCTCATTTTCTGAGTTGTTTACCATGTTTCAATTAAGTGGTACATTAAACGCTTGTATCTATCGATAGCATGTAGCATATATATAGCATATATAGATACATGCTATAAATCCACATGATGATAGGACTGTATCCACTGAGACTCCCAACATGTGTCGTTGATTTCAAGAAGTCAAGGCAGTAATTGCAATTATCTTTGGTTAAGGGTGTACCCTAAGTTATATTTGATCCTGACCTGTAAAACAGATAAACTATAGTTTACTATAGAATAACTAGAAGTTTGGTAGCCTTGTGTGCACATTAGTTATAATGAAACCACATAATTAAGCATAAAATAAAATACAAATCCAGACGAAAACAATTATGCTTCAAAATAGATATTTAATGTGTGTGTGTGAGTGTCAACACACATGAACTAACCACACAGAATAGTTATGTATTTTATTCTGAAAACAATTCTAAAGCATATTTCTGGGGACATATCTCTTAGGATATAATAAAATAAAGGTTCATGGTTAAGTCTGTTAAATACTCTGATGGTATTAAACTAAAGTGTACTCTGAGATCCACATGTTGGAATGTTATGTTGTTGTTTTGGTTTGGTGTCATAGTATGTTATGACATGTTATGAGTTACAATCCTTCTTCAACCAATCATCAAAGTGGGCCTTTTGTTGCCCTAGCAACCAGCGGTGGAGTCCTGATGTGCTGATTGGTTGGCATGCTGATATGGGGTGGAGCTACGCCTTACCACCCTCTGTCTCATTATTGGTCAGTGGGGCCAATGCAGGGTCCACCAATGACGTGGGAGGAAACAATTTGAACCAACCAATCACCATGTTGGATAGGTCAAGATCGTCCAATAGAATCTGAGCAGCTCCCATAAAAGATTTGTGATCCATACGACCGTAGTCTCCCCACACGATAATCTAGAGAGAGACAGGTAGAGAGAGACAGGTAGAGAGAGACAGGTAGAGAGACAGGTAGAGAGAGACAGGTAGAGAGAGACAGGTAGAGAGACAGGTAGAGAGAGACAGGTAGAGAGAGACAGGTTGAGAGAGACAGGTAGAGAGAGACAGGTTGAGAGAGACAGGTAGAGAGAGACAGGTAGAGAGAGACAGGTAGAGAGACAGGTAGAGAGAGACAGGTTGAGAGAGACAGGTAGAGAGAGACAGGTTGAGAGAGACAGGTAGAGAGAGACAGGCGGAGGGAGAGACAGGTAGAGAGAGACAGGCGGAGGGAGAGACAGGTAGAGAGAGACAGGCGGAGGGAGAGACAGGTAGAGAGAGACAGGTAGAGAGAGACAGGCGGAGGGAGAGACAGGCAGAGAGACAGGTTGAGAGAAAGACAGGCAGACAGAGACGGTGGGATGTACAGAGAGAGAGACATACAGGGGGACGGACAGAAGGTTGAAATGAGTGTTACTCAGAATAGGTGAGACAGACACAAGGTTGTACTGTGTCTTTAAGGAAGCTTCTGCTCTTTTAAAGACACAAGGTTGTACTGTGTCTTTAAGGAAGCTTCTGCTCGTTTAAAGACACAAGGTTGTACTGTGTCTTTAAGGAAGCTTCTGCTCGTTTAAAGACAAACAAGCTTCATTTGAGGTCTCCCTCTACAAGTCCAACACATGCTGTTGCAGGCATCACCTGTGATTGGCTGATATGGTTACCAGCAGGTCATTGATTAAGCGTTGATGCAACACACCTGTCGACCTGAAGCCTGTTTTAATCTTTCCTTTGACACTTTGGTTCTCTCAGTAGTCTCACTAATGGGATTTAGTTTACTAGTACTACTTTTACTCTCCAGATCTAGTAGTTATTAGTGAACTCTGAAGCTCTGTAGTAGATGTACTCTCCAGATCTAGTAGTTATTAGTGAACTCTGAAGCTCTGTAGTAGAAGTACTCTCCAGATCTAGTAGTTATTAGTGAACTCTGAAACTCTCTAGTAATAGAAGTGTAGTCTAAAATAGGAGTTCTCATCGTCTGACTTCAGGTGTTCCGCTAAATGTCATCAAGAACTTTCACGGACCAGCTCATATGCAAACGGTAAGAAATCAACATACATGCAGTGGCTGAGCAAGGAGTGACAGCTCCTTTATACACAAGTATCACTGCAGGAAGACCAGCATCTTTATACACAAGTATCACTGCAGGAAGACCAGCATCTTTATACACAAGTATCACTGCAGGAAGACCAGCATCTTTATACACAAGTATCACTGCAGGAAGGCCAGCTCCTCTAATGTACTCTAAACTAAAGTATTAGTGTACTCTGAAGCTCTCTAGTAGTAGTAGTGTACTCTAAAACTAGTAGTAATTAGTGTACTCTGAAGCTCTCTAGTAGTAGTAGTAGTAGTAGTGTACTCTAAAACTAGTAGTAATTAGTGTACTCTGAAGCTCTCTAGTAGTAGTAGTGTACTCTAAAACTAGTAGTAATTAGTGTACTCTGAAGCTCTCTAGTAGTACCGTACTCTAAAACTAGTAGTAATTAGTGTACTCTGAAGCTCTCTAGTAGTAGTAGCGTACTCTAAAACTAGTAGTAATTAGTGTACTCTGAAGCTCTCTAGTAGTAGTAGTGTACTCTAAAACTAGCAGTAATTAGTGTACTCTGAAGCTATCTAGTAGTAGTAGTGTACTCTAAAACTAGTAGTAATTAGTGTACTCTGAAGCTCTCTAGTAGTAGTAGTGTACTCTAAAACTAGTAGTAATTAGTGTACTCTGAATCTCTCTAGTAGTACCGTACTCTAAAACTAGTAGTAATTAGTGTACTCTGAAGCTCTCTAGTAGTAGTAGCGTACTCTAAAACTAGTAGTAATTAGTGTACTCTGAAGCTCTCTAGTAGTAGTAGTGTACTCTAAAACTAGCAGTAATTAGTGTACTCTGAAGCTATCTAGTAGTAGTAGTGTACTCTAAAACTAGTAGTAATTAGTGTACTCTGAAGCTCTCTAGTAGTAATTAGTGTACTCTGAAGCTCACTAGTAGTAATTAGTGTACTCTGAAGCTCACTAGTAGCTAGTGTAACGTTGTAACGCTTTAAAGGTATTAAGGTGTAAAGGTATTAAGGTGTAACGGTATTAAGGTATAAAGGTATTAAGGTGTAACAGTGTAAAGGTGTAAAGGTATTAAGGTGTAATGGTATTAAGGTGTAACGGTATTAAGGTTTAAAGGTTTAAAGGTGTAACAGTGTAAAGGTATAAAGGTATTAAGGTGTAATGGTATTAAGGTGTAACGGTATTAAGGTTTAAAGGTTTAAAGGTGTAACGGTGTAAAGGTGTAAAGGTATTAAGGTGTAATGGTATTAAGGTATAAAGGTATTAAGGTGTAATGGTACTAAGGTGTAACGATATTAAGGTATAAAGGTATTAAGGTGTAATGGTGTTAAGGTGTTAAGGTGTAAAGGTATTAAGGTTTAAAGGTGTAATGGTATTAAGGTATAAAGGTATTAAGGTGTAATGGTATTAAGGTGTTAAGGTGTAAAGGTATTAAGGTTTAAAGGTGTAATGGTATTAAGGTATAAAGGTATTAAGGTGTAATGGTATTAAGGTGTTAAGGTATAAAGGTATTAAGGTGTAATGGTACTAAGGTGTAACGATATTAAGGTATAAAGGTATTAAGGTGTAATGGTATTAAGGTGTTAAGGTGTAAAGGTATTAAGGTGTTAAGGTGTAAAGGTATTAAGGTTTAAAGGTGTAATGGTATTAAGGTATAAAGGTATTAAGGTGTAATGGTATTAAGGTGTAAAGGTATTAAGGTTTAAAGGTGTAATGGTATTAAGGTGTAACGGTAAAACCGTGTGCCTACCTGC
The DNA here is from genome assembly GCA_026745465.1 of Lota lota. Taxonomy (NCBI): domain Eukaryota; kingdom Metazoa; phylum Chordata; class Actinopteri; order Gadiformes; family Lotidae; genus Lota; species Lota lota. The sequence continues at coordinate 605,612 of JACYXH010000453.1, forward strand.
AGGACCTTGCCCTCTGGCGTGGTTAGGGTTAAGTATTAAGTATTAAGGTGTGCCTACCTGCAGGACCTTGCCCTCTGGCGTGGTTAGGGTTAAGTATTAAGTATTAAGGTGTGCCTACCTGCAGGACCTTGCCCTCTGGCGTGGTTAGGGTTAAGTATTAAGTATTAAGGTGTGCCTACCTGCAGGACCTTGCCCTCTGGCGTGGTTAGGGTTAAGTATTAAGTATTAAGGTGTGCCTACCTGCAGGACCTTGCCCTCTGGCGTGGTTAGGGTTAAGTATTAAGTATTAAGGTGTGCCTACCTGCAGGACCTTGCCCTCTGGCGTGGTTAGGGTTAAGTATTAAGTATTAAGGTGTGCCTACCTGCAGGACCTTGCCCTCTGGCGTGGTTAGGGTTAAGTATTAAGTATTAAGGTGTGCCTACCTGCAGGACCTTGCCCTCCGGCGTGGTTAGGGTTAAGTATTAAGTATTAAGGTGTGCCTACCTGCAGGACCTTGCCCTCTGGCGTGGTTAGGGTTAAGTATTAAGTATTAAGGTGTGCCTACCTGCAGGACCTTGCCCTCTGGCGTGGTTAGGGTTAAGTATTAAGTATTAAGGTGTGCCTACCTGCAGGACCTTGCCCTCTGGCGTGGTTAGGGTTAAGTATTAAGTATTAAGGTGTGCCTACCTGCAGGACCTTGCCCTCTGGCGTGGTTAGGGTTAAGTATTAAGTATTAAGGTGTGCCTACCTGCAGGACCTTGCCCTCTGGCGTGGTTAGGGTTAAGTATTAAGTATTAAGGTGTGCCTACCTGCAGGACCTTGCCCTCTGGCGTGGTTAGGGTTAAGTATTAAGTATTAAGGTGTGCCTACCTGCAGGACCTTGCCCTCTGGCGTGGTTAGGGTTAAGTATTAAGTATTAAGGTGTGCCTACCTGCAGGACCTTGCCCTCTGGCGTGGTTAGGGTTAAGTATTAAGTATTAAGGTGTGCCTACCTGCAGGACCTTGCCCTCTGGCGTGGTTAGGGTTAAGTATTAAGTATTAAGGTGTGCCTACCTGCAGGACCTTGCCCTCTGGCGTGGTTAGGGTTAAGTATTAAGTATTAAGGTGTGCCTACCTGCAGGACCTTGCCCTCTGGCGTGGTTAGGGTTAAGTATTAAGTATTAAGGTGTGCCTACCTGCAGGACCTTGCCCTCTGGCGTGGTTAGGGTTAAGTATTAAGTATTAAGGTGTGCCTACCTGCAGGACCTTGCCCTCCGGCGTGGTTAGGGTTAAGTATTAAGTATTAAGGTGTGCCTACCTGCAGGACCTTGCCCTCTGGCGTGGTTAGGGTTAAGTATTAAGTATTAAGGTGTGCCTACCTGCAGGACCTTGCCCTCTGGCGTGGTTAGGGTTAAGTATTAAGTATTAAGGTGTGCCTACCTGCAGGACCTTGTCCTCTGGCGTGGTTAGGGTTAAGTATTAAGTATTAAGGTGTGCCTACCTGCAGGACCTTGCCCTCTGGCGTGGTTAGGGTTAAGTATTAAGTATTAAGGTGTGCCTACCTGCAGGACCTTGCCCTCTGGCGTGGTTAGGGTTAAGTATTAAGTATTAAGGTGTGCCTACCTGCAGGACCTTGCCCTCCGGCGTGGTTAGGGTTAAGTATTAAGTATTAAGGTGTGCCTACCTGCAGGACCTTGCCCTCTGGCGTGGTTAGGGTTAAGTATTAAGTATTAAGGTGTGCCTACCTGCAGGACCTTGCCCTCTGGCGTGGTTAGGGTTAAGTATTAAGTATTAAGGTGTGCCTACCTGCAGGACCTTGCCCTCTGGCGTGGTTAGGGTTAAGTATTAAGTATTAAGGTGTGCCTACCTGCAGGACCTTGCCCTCTGGCGTGGTTAGGGTTAAGTATTAAGTATTAAGGTGTGCCTACCTGCAGGACCTTGCCCTCCGGCGTGTCTTCAAACTGCAGCTGCTGCTGGTACAGGGGGTCGGGAGACTTCCTGGCAAGGCGTGTCCGACGCTTCAGAACACACTTCCCGTTGTCCACCAGGTACACCTTGACATAGGGAGCTACACACACACGCTCACAGTGTGTGGAGGTAGGAGGAGTACCACAAGGGGCGCTATAACTAAAGGTCAGCCCTCTGCCCCGTTTGATAAACATGCTGGAACCTGGGATCTGGGCCTTATTGGACCTGCTGAATAGTTTAGCCTCTTTGAAGGTACACATTTGTCTGCACCTTCAAAGTTTTGGAAGCCCTTCATTTGTTTCTAATGAACCCTAGACCCACAAGACACCAGATGAACCATGGACCCACAAGACACCAGATGAACCATGGACCCACAAGACACCAGATGAACCATGGACCCACAAGACACCAGATGAACCATGGACCCACAAGACACCAGATGAACCATGGACCCACAAGACACCAGATGAACCATGGACCCACAAGACACCAGATGAACCATGGACCCACAAGACACCAGATGAGGTCTGCTCCTACGATGTGCCAACAGTTCCATACAGAAACAACTGGCATGGCGGAGGTATTGCCTATTAAAGTTTCTCATCACACAGTGCTCTTATCGCAGCCATAGTGGTCAAGTACATTCATAGAACTAGGAAGTCTCTTGTCCTCTCGATAGCAGTGGGCGCTGCAGTGTTCCCTTGCACTGTAGGACATGAATATGGGTTAGGGTCCTTGGGTTGCTTTGATGCACCGGCGCCATTCTTATTGGTGAATGGCGCCCATTCGCTTCGTAACTAATGTAAAACTTGATGCTGTCTGTTAAAATGACTTGTTATTTAGTAGTTTAGTAGTTTGATGATTGTTATTTAGTAGTTTAGTAGTTTGGTGATTGTTATTTAGTAGTTTGATGACTTGTTATTTAGTAGTTTAGTAGTTGATTGTTATTTAGTAGTTTAGTAGTTTGGTGATTGTTATTTAGTAGTTTGATGATTGTTATTTAGTAGTTTGGTGATTGTTATTTAGTAGTTTAGTAGTTTGATGATTGTTATTTAGTAGTTTAGTAGTTTGGTGATTGTTATTTAGTAGTTTGATGACTTGTTATTTAGTAGTTTAGTAGTTGATTGTTATTTAGTAGTTTAGTAGTTTGGTGATTGTTATTTAGTAGTTTGATGATTGTTATTTAGTAGTTTGGTGATTGTTATTTAGTAGTTTAGTAGTTTGATGATTGTTATTTAGTAGTTTGGTGATTGTTATTTAGTAGTTTGATGACTTGTTATTTAGTAGTTTAGTAGTTGATTGTTATTTAGTAGTTTAGTAGTTTGATGATTGTTATTTAGTAGTTTAGTAGTTTGATGATTGTTATTTAGTAGTTTAGTAGTTTGGTGATTGTTATTTAGTAGTTTGATGACTTGTTATTTAGTAGTTTAATAGTTGATTGTTATTTAGTAGTTTAGTAGTTTGGTGATTGTTATTTAGTAGTTTGATGACTTGTTATTTAGTAGTTTAGTAGTTGATTGTTATTTAGTAGTTTAGTAGTTTGATGATTGTTATTTAGTAGTTTAGTAGTTTGGTGATTGTTATTTAGTAGTTTAGTAGTTTGATGATTGTTATTTAGTAGTTTAGTAGTTTGATGATTGTTATTTAGTAGTTTAGTAGTTTGATTGTTATTTAGTAGTTTAGTAGTTTGATTGTTATTTAGTAGTTTAGTAGTTTGATGATTGTTATTTAGTAGTTTAGTAGTTTGATGATTGTTATTTAGTAGTTTAGTAGTTTGGTGATTGTTATTTAGTAGTTTGATGATTGTTATTTAGTAGTTTGGTGATTGTTATTTAGTAGTTTAGTAGTTTGGTGATTGTTATTTAGTAGTTTGATGATTGTTATTTAGTAGTTTGGTGATTGTTATTTAGTAGTTTAGTAGTTTGATGATTGTTATTTAGTAGTTTAGTAGTTTGATGATTGTTATTTAGTAGTTTGATGATTGTTATTTAGTAGTTTAGTAGTTTGATGATTGTTATTTAGTAGTTTAGTAGTTTGATGATTGTTATTTAGTAGTTTAGTAGTTTGGTGATTGTTATTTAGTAGTTTGATGATTGTTATTTAGTAGTTTGGGGACAAAGGGAGAGGTTTTGGGGCGGCCCTGCTAGCTATTCTCTGGGACTTTCCTCCATTTAGTTTTTCTTCCTTGGATCTGGGGGGGCAGCTCATGCCTAGATTCGGCCCCTAGTACACGGTACCAGGGACCCAAAGCTGAGCGCTTGGCCCTACAGAACCGTGTGTGTGTGTGTGTGTGTGTGTGTGTGTGTGTGTGTGTGTGTGTGTGTGTGTGTGTGTGTGTGTGTGTGTGTACCTGGGGTGTTGTTTTTATTTCCTTGTTTACCCACAAGCCCCCTGGCTCGGATCACCTCTACGTCCAGACGCTCCTTCCTGTACACCATCCCGATCTGGATGTCACCTGATGGGAAGTGACATCACACTCATTAGCATCCTCGTTACCACACCTCCAATCACTGTCATTCCTGACCATATATGGACTGACCCATTGAAGGCGTGGCCAGAGTCTGGCGACCAGCCAACTGGGCGGGGCCAAGCCCATCCAGGAAGCCAGTAAACAGCCTATCAGAAGCCAGCTTCACCCCCGGGAAGATCAGCCTATCACAACACAGGAGAGATCAGCCTATATATATATGTGTGTGTGCATTAGTGTGCGTTAGTGCGTGCGTATGAGTTAGTGCATGCATATGTGTGTGCGTTAGTGTGCATCTGCGTTAGTGTGTGCGTGTGTGTGTTAGTGCATTAGTGCATGTGTGTTAGTGCGTGTGTGTTAGTGCGTGCGTGTGTTAGTGCGTGCGTGTGTGTGTTAGTGTGCATGTGTGTTGGTGTGTGTGTGCATTAGTGCGTGCGTGTGTGTGTTAGTGTGCATGTGTGTTGGTGTGTGTGAGGGACCTACGCCCCTGGTGTGGGCTCCTCAGCATCCAGGTCCTTGCTGGGCTGCCTGGTGAAGCGTGACCTGAAGCTCAGTGCCAGACCCGTCTCCACACTGCGCTGCACTGGCAGACGCACCACCTTCTTCTTCTTCTCCTCCTCTACACACGCACCAGTTAGTGTACACTGCTTTACACTGGTTAACACTGCTTTACACTGGTTAACATGGCTTTACACTGGTAAACATGGCTTTACACTGGTTAACACTGGTTTAAACTGCTTTACACTGGTTAACACTGCTTTACACTGGTTAACATGGCTTTACACTGGTTAACACTGCTTTACACTGCTTTACACTGGTTAACACGGCTTTACACTGGTTAACACTGCTTTACACTGGTTAACACTGCTTTACACTGGTTAACACGGCTTTACACTGGTTAACATGGCTTTACACTGGTTAACACTGCTTTACACTGGTTAACATGGCTTTACACTGGTTAACACTGCTTTACACTGGTTAACACTGCTTTACACTGGTTAACACGGCTTTACACTGGTTAACACTGCTTTACACTGGTTAACACTGCTTTACACTGGTTAACACGGCTTTACACTGGTTAACATGGCTTTACACTGGTTAACACGGCTTTACACTGGTTAACATGGCTTTACACTGGTTAACACGGCTTTACACTGGTTAACATGGCTTTACACTGGTTAACACGGCTTTACACTGGTTAACACAGCTTTACACTGCTTTACACTGGTTAACATGGCTTTACACTGGTTAACATGGCTTTACACTGGTTAACACTGCTTTACACTGCTTTACACTGGTTAACACGGCTTTACACTGGTTAACACGGCTTTACACTGGTTAACACTGCTTTACACTGGTTAACATGGCTTTACACTGGTTAACACTGCTTTACACTAGTTAACACGGCTTTACACTGGTTAACACTGCTTTACACTGGTTAACACGGCTTTACACTGGTTAACACTGGTTTAAACTGCTTTACACTGGTTAACAATTTTTTACACTGGTTAACATGGCTTTACACTGGTAAACATGGCTTTACACTGGTTAACATGGCTTTACACTGGTTAACATGGCTTTACACTGGTTAACACTGCTTTACACTGGTTAACACTGGTTAACACTGGTTAACACGGCTTTACACTGGTTAACACTGCTTTACACTGGTTAACATGGCTTTACACTGGTAAACATGGCTTTACACTGGTTAACATGGCTTTACACTGGTTAACATGGCTTTACACTGGTTAACACTGCTTTACACTGGTTAACACTGGTTAACACTGGTTAACATGGCTTTACACTGGTTAACACTGCTTTACACTGGTTAACATGGCTTTACACTGGTTAACATGGCTTTACACTGGTTAACATGGCTTTACACTGGTTAACACTGCTTTACACTGGTTAACACTGCTTTACACTGGTTAACATGGCTTTACACTGGTAAACATGGCTTTACACTGGTTAACATGGCTTTACACTGGTTAACATGGCTTTACACTGGTTAACACTGCTTTACACTGGTTAACACTGGTTTAAACTGCTTTACACTGCTTTACACTGCTTTACTTTGCTATTTGTGTCTGGTTTATTTGCACTGGTTTGACCGGGTTTAGACTGGTCTGAACCAGTAGAACTCACCCTCTGGGTTGAGCTGCGAGGAGTTCTGGCTCTTCTTCCCGAGGCCCACCATCCCCATCACCCGGGCTCCCAGACTGGACCTCCTCTTCTTCTCATCATCATCATCATCATTCCTCCCCAGGGAGCAGATCTCCCCCCCCACGCTGGCGGCCTTGGTAACGGGGGCCCTGGAGATTAGACATGGATGGATATATAGATCCAGTCTAAACGAATCCAGTCTAAACGATCCAGTCTAAACGAATCCAGTCTAGTCTAAACGATCCAGTCTAAACGAATCCAGTCTAGTCTAAACGATCCAGTCTAAACGAATCCAGTCTAGTCTAAACGATCCAGTCTAAACGAATCCAGTCTAGTCTAAACGATCCAGTCTAGTCCAAACGATCCAGTCTAGTCTAAACGATCCAGTCTAAACGAATCCAGTCTAGTCTAAACTAATCCATTCTAGTCTAAACGATCCAGTCTAAACGAATCCAGTCTAGTCTAAACTAATCCATTCTAGTCTAAACGATCCAGTCTAAACGAATCCAGTCTAGTCTAAACGATCCAGTCTAAACGAATCCAGTCTAGTCTAAACGATCCAGTCTAAACGAATCCAGTCTAGTCTAAACGATCCAGTCTAAACGAATCCAGTCTAGTCTAAACGATCCAGTCTAAACGAATCCAGTCTAGTCTAAACGATCCAGTCTAAACGAATCCAGTCTAGTCTAAACGATCCAGTCTAAACGAATCCAGTCTAGTCTAAACGATCCAGTCTAGTCCAAATGATCCAGTCTAGTCTAAACTAATCCAGTCTAGTCTAAACTAATCCATTCTAGTCTAAACGATCCAGTCTAAACGAATCCAGTCTAGTCTAAACGATCCAGTCTAGTCCAAACGATCCAGTCTAAACGAATCCAGTCTAGTCTAAACGATCCAGTCTAAACGAATCCAGTCTAGTCTAAACGATCCAGTCTAAACGAATCCAGTCTAGTCTAAACGAATCCAGTCTAGTCCAAACGATCCAGTCTAGTCTAAACTAATCCAGTCTAGTCTAAACTAATCCAGTCTAGTCTAAACTAATCCAGTCTAGTCTAAACGATCCAGTCTAAACAAATCCAGTCCAGTCCAAACGAATCCAGTCTAGTCTAAACTAATCCAGTCTAGTCTAAACGATCCAGTCTAAACAAATCCAGTCCAGTCCAAACGAATCCATTCTAGTCTAAACGAATCCAGTCTAGTCTAAACGAATCCAGTCTAGTCTAAACTAATCCAGTCTAATCTAAACTAATCCAGTCTAATCTAAACGATCCAGTCTAGTCTAAACTAATCTAGTCTAGTCTAAACTAATCCAATCTAGTCTAAACTAATCTAGTCTAGTCTAAACTAATCCAGTCTAATCTAAACTAATCCAGTCTAATCTAAACGATCCAGTCTAGTCTAAACTAATCTAGTCTAGTCTAAACTAATCCAATCTAGTCTAAACTAATCTAGTCTAGTCCAAACGAATCCAGTCTAGTCCAAACTAATCCAGTCTAGTCTAAACTAATCCAGTCTAGTCTAAACTAATCTAGTCTAAACGAATCCAGTCTAGTCTAAACTAATCCAGTCTAGTCTAAACTAATCCAGTCTAATCTAAACTATCCAGTCTAAACTATCCAGTCTAATCCAATCTAATCAGACTAGTCAGATCAGTTTATAAACCAATTTGACCAGCATAACCCTGTCTCTTACTTGGGTGTCTCTGTCTCCTCCTCTGTCTCCTCCCCTTCCAGTGACTCCCCCTTCTCTAGGGGAGGTCTGCTCTCCCCTTCTGACCCCGCCCCCACGTTGTCTTCTGATTGGCCCTCCAGGGCCTCAGAGCTGCAGGATTTAGCCAATAGGAAAGGAACATGCATGCAGACAGAACAAAAAGAATAAAACTGAAAATACTTGCAGGCAAATTACATGCTAACATGCTAATGTCACTGAGAACCATGCTAAGAATCTAATTAAATGCTAACCTTCCAATGTTACTGAACACCATGTTAAGCATCAAAATACACGCTAACATGCTAATGTTACTGAGAACCATGCTAAGAATAAAATGCTAACATGCTAATGTAACTACACACCACCTTACACATCAGGGTGGTCTGGTGTTAGGAGAGTGGTGCTAGGGTAGGGTTAGGGTGGTGCTAGGGTAGAGGATTCACCTGATGCGGTGAGGTGGGGTTAGGGTGGAGGTATCACCTGATAGGGTGGAGGTGGGGTTAGGGTGGAGGTATCACCTGATAGGGTGGAGGTGGGGTTAGGGTGGAGGTATCACCTGATGCAGCGAGGTGGGGTTAGGGTGGAGGTATCACCTGATGCAGCGAGGTGGGGTTAGGGTGGAGGTATCACCTGATAGGGTGGAGGTGGGGTTAGGGTGGAGGTATCACCTGATGCAGCGAGGTGGGTTAGGGTGGAGGCATCACCTGATAGGGTGGAGGTGGGTTAGGGTGGAGGTATCACCTGATGCAGCGAGGTGGGGTTAGGGTGGAGGTATCCACTGATAGGGTGGAGGTGGGGTTAGGGTGGAGGTATCACCTGATGCAGCGAGGTGGGGTTAGGGTGGAGGTATCCACTGATAGGGTGGAGGTGGGGTTAGGGTGGAGGTATCACCTGATAGGGTGGAGGTGGGTTAGGGTGGAGGCATCACCTGATGCAGCGAGGTGGGGTTAGGGTGGAGGTATCACCTGATAGGGTGGAGGTGGGTTAGGGTGGAGGCATCACCTGATGCAGCGAGGTGGGGTTAGGGTGGAGGTATCACCTGATAGGGTGGAGGTGGGTTAGGGTGGAGGTATCACCTGATGCAGCGAGGTGGGGTTAGCGTGGAGGTATCACCTGATGCAG
>JACYXH010000453.1:620000-625000 GCA_026745465.1 Lota lota
AGGTGTAGGTGCAAGGCCAGGTGTAGGCTTGGGGCCTGGAATAGGGATGGGGCCTGGTGTGAGGGCGATGACTTGGCCAGGTGTGTGTGGGAGACCAGGTGTAGGGGTGGGGCCTTGTGTGTAGGCGGGGCCTGGAGGGGGCGGGCCTTGAATCCTAATGACTGGTGGTGCTTGATGACTGGCAGGTGGGGGGGCTTGTTGGTGGAGAGAAGCTTGATGAGGGGGAGGAGCCTGATGGGGAGGGGCTTTTTGATTGACAGGCTGAGCAGCCTGAGGGTGGACTGGGGGAGGGGCTTGGCGCAGGGGAGGGGTTTGGTTGTGATGAGATGCTAGCGGAGCTCCTGTTGACAAATATGAAAAAATAATGAGGTGAAATGTCAGCAGACTGTATGTATTTCTATAGACTGTTTAACTCTATAGACTGGGTTTAACTATATAGACTGGGTTAACTCTATAGACTGGGTTTAACTCTATAGACTGGGTTAACTCTATAGACTGGGTTAACTCTATAGACTGGGTTTAACTCTATAGACTGTGTGATTCTATAGGCTGGGTTTAAATCTATAGACTGTGTCTAACACAAGTTACCTTGGTAACCTTCAGTCAATTCAGCTCCGTCTGTCAATAAAAAGACACGAAGGAAGAGCAGAATAAAGAGATGGAAACAGAGAGAGAGACAGATATGGAGAGAGATATGTAGAGAGAGATGTATATATATATACATAGATAGAGATATGGAGATATATATATATAGATATATATATCTATATATATATATAAAGTATATATATATATATATATATATTTATATATATATAAAGTATATAGATAGATATGGAGAGAGAGAGAAATAAATATATAGAGAGGGAGACAGATAGAGATATGGATATATATATATATATATGGAGAGAGAGAGAGAGAGACTGATATATATATATATATAGATATATATATCCATATATCCATATCTATATATATATATATCTATATATATATGTAGAGACTGATAGAGATAGATATGTAGAGACTGATAGAGATATGGAGAGACACAGTGTGTGTGTGTGTGTGTGTGTGTGTGTGTGTGTGTGTGTGTGTGTGTGTGTGTGTGTGTGTGTGTGTGTGTGTGTGTGTGTGTGTGTGTGTGTGTGTGTGTGTGAGAAACATACATGTGACCTGTGAAGGGGCCGGAGGCAGCTGTCTCCCAGAGGTCCCGTTAGGACTGATAGCCCTACACACACACACACACACACACACACACACACACACACACACACACACACACACACACACACACACACACACACACACACACACACACACACACACACATATAAATACACATATAAATACACCCAGCTTAGCACATTCAAGCCAATCAGATGAAGGGAGATTGGTCACCTGATGGGGCGTTGGGCTGAGGGGGCGGGGTGTAGGAAAGAGGGGGAGTGGTCTGACCGCAGGTCCACTGAGCGTGAGCGGCCGGGGTTGTCATGACAATCCATCCCTTTGCTTGCCCTGCAGGAATTGTTAGTCACATCACCATGACAACCACGCACCGCCTCAAGGTCTGGTACCATGACAACCATGGAAACCATGTGTCAACACTTACTTACACATGTATAGATCCAATAGATCTATACATATAGACCCATCCTCTACCAGTAGACTTTTACATAAAGACCTGTCCACTGCAAATAGATCTATACAAATAGATATGTCCTCTAGCTATAGATCTATACATATAGATCTGCCCTCTATCTATAGATCTTTGGATGTAGATCTGTTCTCTAGCGATATATCGATACAAATATATCTGGTCTATATAGTTCTATACATAAATCTGCCCTCTATCTACAGAGCTATATGTAACAGATGTAGTAGATCTGTTTTCAACAGGTGTGTTTACCTGACTAGCTCATCATCCAGGACATCAGGCTCAAAGGGAAAGTGAGGAATGAAATCCTGGCTGCAATCAAGACATGCTAACCAGTTAGCTCTCTCTCATTAGTAAACATGCTAACCTGTTAGCTCCCACTCAGTATACATACTAACCAGTTAGCTCTCTCTCATTAGTAAACATGCTCACCTGTTAGCTCCCACTCAGTATACATTCTAACCTGTTAGCTCTCTCTCATTAGTAAACATACTAACCTGTTAGCTCCCACTCAGTATACATTCTAACCTGTTAGCTCTCTCTCATTAGTAAACATGCTCACCTGTTAGCTCCCACTCAGTATACATTCTAACCTGTTAGCTCTCTCTCATTAGTAAACATGCTAACCTGTTAGCTCCCACTCAGTATACATACTAACCTGTTAGCTTTCTCTCATTAGTATACATGCTAACCTGTTAGCTCCCACTCAGTAAACATGCTAACCTGTTAGCTCTCTCTCATTAGTAAACATACTAACCTGTTAGCTCCCACTCAGTATACATACTAACCTGTTAGCTCTCTCTCATTAGTAAACATGCTAACCTGTTAGCTCCCACTCAGTATACATACTAACCTGTTAGCTCTCTCTCATTAGTATACATGCTAACCTGTTAGCTCCCACTCAGTATACATACTAACCTGTTAGCTCTCTCATTAGTAAACATGCTAACCTGTTAGCTCCCACTCAGTATACATACTAACCTGTTAGCTCTCTCTCATTAGTATACATGCTAACCTGTTAGCTCCCACTCAGTATACATACTAACCTGTTAGCTCTCTCTCATTAGTAAACATGCTAACCTGTTAGCTCCCACTCAGTATACATACTAACCTGTTAGCTCTCTCTCATTAGTATACATGCTAACCTGTTAGCTCCCACTCAGTATACATACTAACCTGTTAGCTCTCTCATTAGTAAACATGCTAACCTGTTAGCTCCCACTCAGTATACATACTAACCTGTTAGCTCTCTCTCATTAGTAAACATGCTAACCTGTTAGCTCCCACTCAGTAAACATACTAACCTGTTAGCTCTCTCTCATTAGTATACATGCTAACCAGTTAGCTCTCTCTCATTAGTAAACATGCTAACCTGTTAGCTCCCACTCAGTATACATACTAACCTGTTAGCTCTCTCTCATTAGTAAACATGCTAACCTGTTAGCTCCTAATGATAAACAACAATGCTAACATGTTGGCTGCAATTGATGAGTAAATATCCTAGAGATAGAATATATATAAGCACAGACAGCAGAGATACTATAGATAGTAGAGATACTATAAGTAGTAGAGTACATACAGTAATATATACTACGCTATACTCTCTGTACTACTCTATAGGGATACATACTAGGATACTATACTACACGGTAATATACACTACACTATACTCTCTGTACCACTATGGGGGGGTTAGGGTTAGTTAGGTTAGGGTTAGAGTTAGTTAGGTTAGTTAGGTTAATACTATGCTATACAGTACGACTCCCATACCTGTAATCCTCACAGTTCACATTCACCATGGGGCGGGGCCAGGGGGCGGAGCTATGGGGCGGGGCCAGGGGGCGGGGCCAGGGGGCGGAGCTAGGACCACTGGAGCATCTTCAGGGGTGAATACATTAGTCTGTCCTGTAGCACAGCTACAGTCTGTCCTCTATCACAGCTACAGTCTGTCCTCTATCACAGCTACAGTCTGTCCTTCATCACAGCTACAGTCTGTCCTTCATCACAGCTACAGTCTGTCCTCTATCACAGCTACAGTCTGTCCTCTATCACAGCTACAGTCTGTCCTCTATCACAGCTACAGTCTGTCCTCTATCACAGCTAGTCTGTCCTGTATCACAGCTACAGTCTGTCCTCTATCACAGCTACAGTCTGTCCTCTATCACAGCTACAGTCTGTCCTTCATCACAGCTACAGTCTGTCCTCTATCACAGCTACAGTCTGTCCTCTATCACAGCTACAGTCTGTCCTCTATCACAGCTACAGTCTGTCCTCTATCACAGCTAGTCTGTCCTCTATCACAGCTACAGTCTGTCCTCTATCACAGCTACAGTCTGTCCTCTATCACAGCTACAGTCTGTCCTCTATCACAGCTACAGTACATCCCTTAATCACAGTTACAGTCTGAAATAAATCATAGTATTTACAACCATTACATATGTCTAGTACTAATTTGAAAGTACTACAGAACTAGTATAACATTTTCATACCTGCCACTTAAGTCTAAAGAGTTGGTAGCAGTAACCCTCCTTATCAGCCTCCTGCACACACACACACACACACACACACACACACACACACACACACACACACACACACACACACACACACACACACACACACACACACACACACACACACACACACACACACACACATTATATGTTGTATTCTATGTGGAATTCTACCTAGTACATTAATAGTATTCTATGTAGTATACTATGTAGTACCCGTAGTATTCTATGTAGTAGCTGTAGTATTATATGTAGTATCCTGTGTAGTAGCTGTTGTATTCTATGTAGTATTCTATGTAGTACCTGTAGTATTCTATGTAGTATTCTATGTAGTACCTGTAGTATTCTATGTAGTACCTGTAGTATTCTATGTAGTATTCTATGTAATAGCTGTAGTATTCTATGTAGTAGCTGTAGTATTCTATGTAGTAGCTGTAGTATTCTATGTAGTATTCTATGTAGTACCTGTAGTATTCTATGTAGTATTCTATGTAGTAGCTGTAGTATTCTATGTAGTAGCTGTAGTATTCTATGTAGTAGCTGTAGTATTCTATGTACTTTTCTATGTAGTACTTGTAGTATTCGATGTAGTATTATATGTAGTAGCTGTAGTATTCTATGTAGTAGCTGTAGTATTATATGTAGTACCTATAGTATTCTATGTAGTAGCTGTAGTATTCTATGTAGTATTCTATGTAGTATTATATGTAGTATTATAAGTAGTACCTATAATATTCTATGTGGTAGCTGTAGTATTCTATGTAGTATTCTATGTAGTATTCTATGTAGTAGCTGTAGTATTCTATGTAGTATTGTATGTAGTATTGTATGTA
>JACYXH010000453.1:627500-660000 GCA_026745465.1 Lota lota
GGTAGGGGGTAGGAGGGTAGGTAGGAGGGTAGGAGGGTAGGTAGGAGGGTAGGAGGGTAGGTAGGGGGTAGGAGGGTAGGTAGGAGGGTATGTAGGAGGGTGATACCTGATATGACACCAATGCCGTCTTCACAATCATAGTCTGAAAACTCGCCCTCACTCATCCTCTGTGACCCTAAAGACACATACAAATAAATTAGACTAGTACTGGTCACATGACCCTGGGAGCCAGTACAACATACTAGTACTGGTCACATGACCCTGGGAGCCAGTACAACATACTAGTACTGGTCACATGACCCTGAGAGCCAGTAGAACATACTAGTACTGGTCACATGACCCTGAGAGCCAGTACAACATACTAGTACTGGTCACATGACCCTGAGAGCCAGTAGAACATACTAGTACTGGTCACATGACCCTGAGAGCCAGTAGAACATACTAGTATTGGTCACATGACCCTGAGAGCTAGTAGAACATACTAGTACTGGTCACATGACCCTGAGAGCCAGTAGAACATACTAGTACTGGTCACATGACCCTGAGAGCCAGTAGAACATACTAGTACTGGTCACATGACCCTGAGAGCTAGTAGAACATACTAGTACTGGTCACATGACCCTGAGAGCCAGTAGAACATACTAGTACTGGTCACATGACCCTGAGAGCCAGTAGAACATACTAGTACTGGTCACATGACCCTGAGAGCCAGTAGAACATACTAGTATTGGTCACATGACCCTGAGAGCCAGTAGAACATACTATTTACATAACGTAACATGTGTGTGTCTTACTGTACAGGCGTCGCTGCAGGTAGGGGGAGGGGTTTGGGAGAGGAAGTGATGTCACATCATGGCTCTGAATTTTGTACCAATGAGGTTGATCGTCCAACAGGGCAGACTCCAACTCTATCCGAACCTATAGATATATCCACATATATGTATATATACTTATATACATAAATATATAAACATATCTATATACTTATACACATAAATATATAAACATATACACTTATACACATACATATATAAACATATGTACTTATACACATAAATATATAAACATATATACACACACTGCTACACATAAATATATAAACATATATATATACACTTGTATAGATATATACATATATACACACACTTATACACATACATATATAAACATATGTATACACTTGTATAGATATATACATATATACACACACTTATACACATACATATATAAACATATGTATACACTTGTATAGATATATACATATATACACACACTTATACACATACATATATAAACATATGTATACACTTGTATAGATATATACATATATACACACACTTATACACATAAGTATATAAACATATACACATTTATATGCAGAAATATATAAACTTATATAAACACTTGTATACACACATAAGCCCCTTTCACACATGCAATCTTACTGCAAGGTTCAGGAAGATTTCCTGCATGAGGTCATGTGTGAATGGGAACAGGGATCGATATTCCAGGAAATCTGCCTGGTCAAGACCTGGCAACATGTCCGGATCACTGCCTGCTCAAGACCTGGCAACATGTCCGGATCACTGCCTGCTCAAGACCGGGCAACATGTCCGGATCACTGCCTGCTCAAGACCTGGCAACATGTCCGGATCACTGCCTGCTCAAGACCTGGCAACATGTCCGGATCACTGCCTGGTCAAGACCTGACAACATGTCCGGATCACTGCCTGGTCAAGACCTGGCAACATGTCCGGATCACTGCCTGCTCAAGACCTGGCAACATGTCCGGATCACTGCCTGTATGGTTGTGTTGTGAATGAAAGCAGTCCAACACGTGAATGGAGTGAACCAATCCCAAGCCTCCGCTGAGGACGAATGGGAATCCGTGACTGTTTATCTTACCGCCCCAATGCTTATCGGTTGATCCGATCAAAATATAAATACAGCTTATTTTGTTTGCCAACAGGCTCCTTGTTTCAAGAATGGCTGGAAACTGGACAGGTTCCGAAAAAAGGAGCTCCTCTCAGTCCGTGAGTTCTCTGGCTGCTGGCCTCCATAAGTACTGCATTACCGCCCTCTGCTAGACTGTCTCTTGGTCGTCTATTCCGGCATTGCTATGCCATGAGTCATAGGGGGCTAGCTGCTACAGTGCGGGGACACAGGGATAGGGTTAGCTGCTAGGTTAGCTGCTACAGTACGGGGACACAGGGCTAGGGTTAGCTGCTAGGTTAGCTGCTACGGTACAGGGCCACAGGGCTAGGGTTAGCTGCTAGGTTATTTGCTACGGTACGGGGCCACATGGCTAGGGTTAGCTGCTAGGTTAGCTGCTACAGTACGGGGACACAGGGCTAGGGTTAGCTGCTAGGTTAGCTGCTACAGTACGGGGACACAGGGCTAGGGTTAGCTGCTAGGTTAGCTGCTACAGTGCGGGGACACAGGGATAGGGTTAGCTGCTAGGTTAGCTGCTACAGTACAGGGACACAGGGATAGGGTTAGCTGCTAGGTTAGCTGCTACAGTACGGGAACACAGGGCTAGGGTTAGCTGCTAGGTTAGCTGCTACGGTACAGGGACACAGGGCTAGGGTTAGCTGCTAGGTTAGCTGCTACGGTACAGGGCCACAGGGCTAGGGTTAGCTGCTAGGTTAGCTGCTACGGTACAGGGCCACAGGGGTAGGGTTAGCTGCTAGGTTATTTGCTACTGTACGGGGCCACAGGGCTAGGATTAGCTGCTAGGTTAGCTGCTACATTACGGGGACACAGGGCTAGGGTTAGCTGCTAGGTTAGCTGCTACAGTACGGGGACACAGGGCTAGGGTTGGCTGCTAGGTTAGCTGCTACGGTACAGGGCCACAGGGCTAGGGTTAGCTGCTAGGTTAGCTGCTACGGTACGGGGACACAGGGCTAGGGTTAGCTGCTAGGTTAGCTGCTACGGTACGGGGACACAGGGCTAGGGTTAGCTGCTAGGTTAGCTGCCAGGTTACCTTCTAGGAAGGAGCTGTCCTCCTCCCTGATCCTAGCACGGTCCAGAGGGTTAGTATATCTCTATATGGGTATATGTATATAGTGTATTACCTCTCCTAGGAAGGAGCTGTCCTCCTCCCTGATCCTAGCCTGGTCCCAAACTGTGAGCTCCAGGGCCCGGACACTGAAGTCTCTGCGTGGCAGCGGGCTGTACATGAAGCTCTGGTTCCAGCGCGGCTCCAGAGTCTTCTTCACGGTCTTCGTTCTCCGCTTGCTCTTATCACTGCAGAGTAAGCACACTGTCAGCTGCTAGCACCCAGCCTAGCTACTAGCCTAGCACCTTGCCTAGCACCTATCCTAGCTACTAGCTTAGCTATTAGCCTAGCACCTAGCAGAGCTACTAGCCCATCTACTAGCTTAACCACTAGCCAGCACCTAGCCCATTTACTAGCCTAGCACCTATCCCAGCCAATAGCCTGGCTACTAGTCCAGCTACTAGCCTATCTTCTAGCCTAGCATCTACCATAGGCATAAGCCTAGCACTCAGCTTAGCTAATAGCTAGCACCTAGCCACGCTATTAGCCTAGCTCCTAGCCCAGCTACTGTCCCAGCAACTAGGCTAGCACCTAGCTCAGTTACTGATCTAGCATCTAGCTTAGCACCTAGCCTAGATAGTAGCTTAGCAACTAGCCAGCCCATAGCCCAGCTACTCGCCTAGCATATAGAATAGCTGTTGGACTAGCTCCTAGCCTATTACTTAGCCTAGCATTTAGTCTAGCACCCAGCTTACCAATAGCTTAGCTGTTAGTTAGTAGCTTGTTATAGTTTATTGTTTGTAATAGTTTGTTTCTTAGTGAATGGTAGGACTAGTTAGTGTTAGGTAGCTATTAGTAGTTGGTTTCTTAGTGAATGGTAAGGCTAGTTAATGTTAGGTAGCTAGTTGTAGTTGGTTTCTTAGTGAATGGTAGGGCTAGTTAATGTTAGGTAGCTAGTAGTAGTTAGTTTCTTAGTGAATGGTAGGGCTAGTTAATGTTAGGTAGCTAGTTGTAGTTGGTTTCTTAGTGAATGGTAGGGCTAGTTAATGTTAGGTAGCTAGTTGTAGTTGGTTTCTTAGTGAATGGTAGGGCTAGTTAATGTTAGGTAGCTAGTTGTAGTTGGTTTCTTAGTGAATGGTAGGACTAGTTAATGTTAGGTAGCTAGTTGTAGTTGGTTTCTTAGTGAATGGTAGGACTAGTTAATGTTAGGTAGCTAGTTGTAGTTGGTTTCTTAGTGAATGGTAGGGCTAGTTAATGTTAGGTAGCTAGTTGTAGTTGGTTTCTTAGTGAATGGTAGGACTAGTTAATGTTAGGTAGCTAGTTGTAGTTGGTTTCTTAGTGAATGGTAGGGCTAGTTAATGTTAGGTAGCTAGTTGTAGTTGGTTTCTTAGTGAATGGTAGGGCTAGTTAATGTTAGGTAGCTAGTTGTAGTTGGTTTCTTAGTGAATGGTAGGGGTAGTTAATGTTAGGTAGCTAGTTGTAGTTGGTTTCTTAGTGAATGGTAGGACTAGTTAATGTTAGGTAGCTAGTTGTAGTTGGTTTCTTAGTGAATGGTAGGGGTAGTTAATGTTAGGTAGCTAGTTGTAGTTGGTTTCTTAGTGAATGGTAGGGCTAGTTAATGTTAGGTAGCTAGTTGTAGTTGGTTTCTTAGTGAATGGTAGGGGTAGTTAATGTTAGGTAGCTAGTTGTAGTTGGTTTCTTAGTGAATGGTAGGGGTAGTTAATGTTAGGTAGCTAGTTGTAGTTGGTTTCTTAGTGAATGGTAGGGCTAGTTAATGTTAGGTAGCTAGTTGTAGTTGGTTTCTTAGTGAATGGTAGGGCTAGTTAATGTTAGGTAGCTAGTTGTAGTTGGTTTCTTAGTGAATGGTAGGACTAGTTAATGTTAGGTAGCTAGTTGTAGTTGGTTTCTTAGTGAATGGTAGGACTAGTTAATGTTAGGTAGCTAGTTGTAGTTGGTTTCTTAGTGAATGGTAGGGCTAGTTAATGTTAGGTAGCTAGTTGTAGTTGGTTTCTTAGTGAATGGTAGGACTAGTTAATGTTAGGTAGCTAGTTGTAGTTGGTTTCTTAGTGAATGGTAGGGCTAGTTAATGTTAGGTAGCTAGTTGTAGTTGGTTTCTTAGTGAATGGTAGGGCTAGTTAATGTTAGGTAGCTAGTTGTAGTTGGTTTCTTAGTGAATGGTAGGGGTAGTTAATGTTAGGTAGCTAGTTGTAGTTGGTTTCTTAGTGAATGGTAGGACTAGTTAATGTTAGGTAGCTAGTTGTAGTTGGTTTCTTAGTGAATGGTAGGGGTAGTTAATGTTAGGTAGCTAGTTGTAGTTGGTTTCTTAGTGAATGGTAGGGCTAGTTAATGTTAGGTAGCTAGTTGTAGTTGGTTTCTTAGTGAATGGTAGGGGTAGTTAATGTTAGGTAGCTAGTTGTAGTTGGTTTCTTAGTGAATGGTAGGACTAGTTAATGTTAGGTAGCTAGTTGTAGTTGGTTTCTTAGTGAATGGTAGGGGTAGTTAATGTTAGGTAGCTAGTTGTAGTTGGTTTCTTAGTGAATGGTAGGGCTAGTTAATGTTAGGTAGCTAGTTGTAGTTGGTTTCTTAGTGAATGGTAGGACTAGTTAATGTTAGGTAGCTAGTAGTAGTTAGGGTTAGTAGTAGTTGTCCTGTGGACCTGCGGTCAGGGAGGAAGAACATCTGGACATATGGGTTCCGTGGGCGCCCGTCCTCGCGCACTGGGAGATCTTTGGCCCCCAGAACCGTAACCATCAGCTGGTGGCCCAGCTTGTCATACCACAGCTTCACCTGCAGGGGGACAGGAGAACCAACTCAAACAAGCAATACAGAAACACATCTATACATACATAAACACATCCATACATACAGAAACACATCCAATACATACAGAATCACATCCAATACATACAGAAACACTTCCATACATACAGAAACACATCTATCCATACAGAAACACATCCAATACATACAGAAACACATCCATACATACAGAAACACATCCAATACATACAGAAACACATCCATACATACAGAAACACATCTATACATACAGAATCACATCCAATACATACAGAATCACATCCAATACATACAGAAACACATCCATACATACAGAAACACATCCATACATACAGAAACACATCTATACATACAGAATCACATCCATACATACAGAAACACATCTATCCATACAGAAACACATCCAATACATACAGAATCACATCCATACATACAGAAACACTTCCATACATACAGAAACACATCCAATACATACAGAATCACATCCAATACATACAGAAACACATCCATACATACAGAAACACATCCATACATACAGAACCACATCCAATACATACAGAAACACATCCAATACATACAGAATCACATCCATACATACAGAATCACATTCAATACATACAGAAACACTTCCATACATACAGAAACACATCCAGTACACATTACATTGATGCATTTCAAATGCATTTCGTTGTCTAGTTCCTACTACTTGTACTCATAGTTGAATGTATCTAATTTACGTACACACAAATACATCTAAATAGAAATATGTGTATCTATATACACAGTGTGAATATAGATACACATATACCTATGTAGATGTGTATCTATATACTCGTGTATGATGATGAATGATGGGTGATGGTGATGGTGATGGATGATGGTGATGGTGATGGTGATGGTGATGGATGATGGATGATGGTGATGGATGATGGATGATGGTGATGGTGATGGATGATGGATGATGGATGATGGTGATGGTGATGGTGATGGTGATGGTGATGGATGATGGGGATGGATGGATGATGATGGATAGATAAATAAAGGAAGGGAGGGAAGGAAGCAAGATAGAGAAGGTCTCTTCATCTGTTACCTGAACTCTAGGAACAGCTGTGGTCCACCCAGAGGAGCTCTGTAGACACACACAAGCACACACACACACACGTAGACACACACACACACACGTAGACACACACACAAGCACACACACACACACACACACACACGTAGACACACACACACACACACACACACACACATAGACACACACACACATAGACACACACACACGTAGACACACACACACACACACACGTAGACACACACACGTAGACACACACACACACATGTAGACACACACACGTAGACACACACACACACGTAGACACACACACATGTAGACACACACACACGTAGACACACACGTAGACACACACACATACACGTAGATACACATACACGTAGACACACACACACACGTAGACACACACACAGACACAAACACACACATGCAGACACACACACACACACACACACATACAGACACAAACACACCCACACACACACACACACACACATGCAGACACACTCACATGCAGACACACAGGCATGCAGACACACACACATGCACACACACTCGCATGCACACACAGGCATGCAGATACACACACACATGCAGACACACTCACATGCAGACACACACATGCAGACACACTCACATGCAGAAACACACACACACACACGCATGCAGACACACACTTCATGAACTTCTGCAGCTCCTCTAACTCACAAGTCATTAACAACCCTTCTTATTGAGCCCGTTACAGGAGGACTGCCTCACAGTGGGTACTCACAGAGAGCTGTCCTGACTGACCGCCTCGCAAGGGACATGGAAGAGACACATTCTCCTGTGAGTCAAAATAACCTGAACACACACACACACACACACACACACACCGTTTGATATCTGTACTTTATACTGTATCAGGACCTTCATGTTAATTCATGTAAAGGTAGCCTCACAAATCAGTCTAGATAATAATCCAAAGTCTGAGAGTAGACAAACTCAAATAACCCAACACATGGTGACCCATGTGACCTAACCCTAACCCTAACCCTAACCCTAACCCTTACCAGAGTCCAGGTGTGTAGGAGAGTTCTCTGCTATCTGGGCAGAATCACTGGGAATCACAACAACACATCATAAGTGTGAGGCCTATTCCAGTTTGTACTCTTATTAGTTGGGGTTGGGGTTGGGGTAAGGGTTGGGGTAAGGGTTGGGGTAAGGGTAAGGGTTGGGGTTGGGGTAAGGGTAAGGGTAAGGGTAAGGGTTGGGGTTGGGGTAAGGGTTGGGGTAAGGGTTGGGGTAAGGGTAAGGGTTGGGGTTGGGGTAAGGGTAAGGGTTGGGGTTGGGGTAAGGGTTGGGGTAAGGGTTGGGGTAAGGGTTAGGGTAAGGGTTGGGGTTGGGGTAAGGGTTGGGGTAAGGGTTGGGGTAAGGGTTAGGGTAAGGGTTGGGGTTGGGGTAAGGGTTAAGGTAAGGGTTGGGGTTAGGGTAAGGGTAAGGGATGGACTTGGACGTACCTGATGGCCCGGGACACCAGCAGCTCTATTTGAGGCTGTGTTTTGGACTCCAGGATGATGTTGTAAACCTCCTTGAAGGTCGCTCCCTGGAGAGGTCGCCCGTTCCACTCCAACACCTGGTCCCCTAGGCGTTGGGTTAAGGTTAGGTTAGGTTAGCCCTAACCCTAACCTTAACCCAACAGCCTGGTCCCCTAGGCGTTGGGTTAAGGTTAGGTTAGGTTAGCCCTAACCCTAACCTTAACCCAACAGCCTGGTCCCCTAGGCGTTGGGTTAAGGTTAGGTTAGGTTAGCCCTAACCCTAACCTTAACCCAACACCTGGTCCCCTAGGCGTTGGGTTAAGGTTAGGTTAGGTTAGCCCTAACCCTAACCTTAACCCAACACCTGGTCCCCTAGGTGTTGGGTTAAGGTTAGGTTAGGTTAGCCCTAACCCTAACCTTAACCCAACACCTGGTCCCCTAGGTGTTGGGTTAAGGTTACCCTAGGGTAACCCTAGGGTAACCCTAGGGTAACCCTAACCCTAGGGGTTGCAATGGACCATCAAATGGGATTGATTTGTTTAAGAGTTATTTAATATATTTGGCTTGTTTCAGACGGACGGCGACACACAAAGATATCCGCGATGATGGATTCAGTTTGGGGTTCAATATTCCCCCTTTTTTTGCTTCCTAATCTCAATAGCTCATCGAGAGCTGGTTTCTTTCAGATTAGCCTTGCTACACATTGGACAATGTTTCACAGATATTTTCCAGAGGAATATACCAATATCGACATCAGCGATCTAAAAGTGTGAAATATTGTCCAATGTCCAGTCTTTACACCAAGACTAATCTGAACCAAATCTATTTCAACCAGCTATTCAGTTTTGAAGAGAATATCGTCCAACTAACATCACTGTGGTACACTTTCAATTTAGCAATTTTCATTACCCTTTTTAATTAGGCTTATATAGTTATAGGAACGAGCAAATAATAAAGAATAAAGCTGTTGAGAACTCTTCTATTAAACCTTCATTACCCTTTATAATTAGGCTTATAAAGTTATAGGAACCAAGGAATAATAAAGAATAAAGCTGTTGAGAACTCTTCTATTAAAGCTTCATTACCCTTTATAATTAGGCTTATATAGTTATAGGAACCAAGGAATAATAAAGAATAAAGCTGTAGAGAGCTCTAGCCGTACTCTTGGTGCATGGCGATGCGTCTCATTTAGAAACAACAGATTATTGTATTTTTTAAAGGTCTATATTCTGACGTCACCGCAGCCTGCTTGGAGACGGGGGGGGGGGGGGGGGGGGGGGAGACCTCGGAGAAGGTCCATCTCTGGCGCGCTACGGTACGGCGAGCTAAAACTGGTAGTGGAAACGCAAATCAGCGCAGCACGGTGAAGTTCGGTACGGCCAAAAGTGCCGATGGAAAAAGGCCATATCTAGATAGAGGACTCTAACCCTAACCCTGGTAAATCCTAACCCTGACCCATATCTAGATAGAGGACTCTAACCCTAACCCTGGTAAATCCTAACCCTGACCCATATCTAGATAGAGGACTCTAACCCTAACCCTGGTAAATCCTAACCCTGACCCATATCTAGATAGAGGACTCTAACCCTAACCCTGGTAAATCCTAACCCTGACCCATATCTAGATAGAGGACTCTAACCCTAACCCTGGTAAATCCTAACCCTGACCCATATCTAGATAGAGGACTCTAACCCTAACCCTGGTAAATCCTAACCCTGACCCATATCTAGATAGAGGACTCTAACCCTAACCCTGGTAAATCCTAACCCTGACCCATATCTAGATAGAGGACTCTAACCCTAACCCTGGTAAATCCTAACCCTGACCCAT
Source organism: Lota lota (assembly GCA_026745465.1). Lineage (NCBI taxonomy): Eukaryota > Metazoa > Chordata > Actinopteri > Gadiformes > Lotidae > Lota > Lota lota. Next base: position 637,723 of record JACYXH010000453.1, read on the forward strand.
ATCTAGATAGAGGACTCTAACCCTAACCCTGGTAAATCCTAACCCTGACCCATATCTAGATAGAGGACTCTAACCCTAACCCTGGTAAATCCTAACCCTGACCCATATCTAGATAGAGGACTCTAACCCTAACCCTGGTAAATCCTAACCCTGACCCATATCTAGATAGAGGACTCTAACCCTAACCCTGGTAAATCCTAACCCTGACCCATATCTAGATAGAGGACTCTAACCCTAACCCTGGTAAATCCTAACCCTGACAAGGTCATGTCTTTCTCATTCCTACTCCCCTATCTCAATCGACTCTCCTCTCCAGCATATCAAAATATACAAAACAAGAACACAAAGAATAAAGAAATAACTGTGTGTGTGTGTGTGTGTGTGTGTGTGTGTGTGTGTGTGTGTGTGTGTGTGTGTGTGTGTGTGTGTGGTTACCTGGTTGGAGGTGGCCAACAGTATCTGCTAACCCTCCTCTCTTCACCTTGGTGATGAAGGCACAGAGACGTCCAGACTCTGTCCTTCTACCCCCCACCACCTGCAGCCACAACAGTCTGTTAAATCCTGTAACCTAACACCCTAACCCTATAACCCAACCCTAACCCTATAACCATACCCTAACCCTGTAACCCAACCCTAACCCTGTAACCCAACCCTAACCCTATAACCTTACCCTAACCCTGTAACCCAACCCTAACCCTGTAACCATACCCTAACCCTGTAACCTTACCCTAACCCTGTAACCCAACCCTAACCCTATAACCTTACCCTAACCCTGTAACCATACCCTAACCCTATAACCCAACCCTAACCCTATAACCATACCCTAACCCTGTAACCCAACCCTAACCCTGTAACCCAACCCTAACCCTATAACCTTACCCTAACCCTGTAACCCAACCCTAACCCTGTAACCCAACCCTAACCCTATAACCTTACCCTAACCCTGTAACCCAACCCTAACCCTATAACCTTACCCTAACCCTGTAACCCAACCCTAACCCTATAACCTTACCCTAACCCTGTAACCTTACCCTAACCCTGTAACCTTACCCTAACCCTATAACCTTACCCTAACCCTGTAACCTTACCCTAACCCTGTAACCATACCCTAACCCTATAACCCAACCCTAACCCTGTAACCTTACCCTAACCCTATAACCTTACCCTAACCCTATAACCTTACCCTAACCCTGTAACCTTACCCTAACCCTGTAACCATACCCTAACCCTGTAACCTTACCCTAACCCTGTTACCTACCCTAACCATAACCCTAACCCTTAATTCCCAAACCCTAAAATCCTAACCCTAACCCTGTAACCTAACCGAATAACCTAACCCTGTAACCTAACCCTAACCATTACATAACATAAGTACCTTGAGACCAAGCAGAGCTCCAGTGTCATCAGCAATGCTGCCATCCTTCATTCTCTTGTTGAGCAGAATCCGACCAATCAAACGCTCCCCATCTTTGGACGGCTGCCATGTGACTGCATGCTACCAGAGTGACGGAGACCAACATGTGATAGCATGCTACCAGAGTGACGGAGACAAACATGTGATAGCATGCTACCAGAGTGACGGAGACAAACATGTGATAGCATGCTACCAGAGTGACGGAGACAAACATGTAATAGCATGCTACCAGAGTGACGGAGACAAACATGTGATAGCATGTAGATGTAGACTCATAATAGCAGAAGATGAACACAACATTGAAGTCTAGCCCCGCCCCTAGGGACTAGTAGGCCCAGCAGTAAGACAGGACTAGTAGAACATGAACAAGGACTGCATACTAAGCGTGGTGGATAAAGAAATGTTACAAACCCACCAAGATACATTTATCCAAACAGTGTGATATATATGGTACATGATGTATCTGTAGATTATGTATAATATACATGCTTTGTAGATATGTATATATTTATATATGTATATATGAATATGTATATATGTTTATAATTTGAGTTGCTTGTTAGGTTGTACCGTAGATGTGGGCGGAGTCTCGCCGTGCCACGAACCTTGGTCTAACCAATGGCCATCCATGTTACCTAGTAACCAAGGGACACACATTACGAAGTCAGATGCTATCATGCTAGAAGTAATGCATGTTAGCTTAGCATGCTAGCAGCACTGGAATTAGACTGGACTAACATAGCATGCTAGCATGAATGCCTCTCTGATGCCTGATTAATGATCCCACTACAGCTCCTGTAAAGACCAGCCCACTCTGCCAAGAGTTGTACTGTGATTGGATGGCTATGGGTTGCTTACTAAACATAACCATCTCTAACCTAACCCTAACCATAATCATCTGTAACCTAAACTTAACCATCTCAAACCTAATACCTAAACTTAACCATCTCTAACATTTACATTTAGGGCATTTAGCAGACGCTTTCATTCAAAGCGACTTACAATAAGTACATTTGTCAGAAAGAGAAACAACAATATATCGCTGTCTATACAGTAAGGATGTTCATAGATGCCTGTCTGTAGATACCAGCTACAAGAACACCTGTCTGTAGATACCAGCTACAAGAACACCTGTCTGTAGATACCAGCTACAAGGATACCTGTCTGTAGATACCAGCTACAAGAACACCTGTCTGTAGATACCAGCTACAAGAACACCTGTCTGTAGATACCAGCTACAAGGATACCTGTCTGTAGATACCAGCTACAAGGATACCTGTCTGTAGATACCAGCTACAAGAACACCTGTCTGTAGATACCAGCTACAAGAACACCTGTCTGTAGATACCAGCTACAATGATACCTGTCTGTAGATACCAGCTACAAGAACACCTGTCTGTAGATACCAGCTACAAGAACACCTGTCTGTAGATACCAGCTACAAGAACACCTGTCTGTAGATACCAGCTTCAAGTATACCTGTCTGTAGATACCAGCTACAATGATACCTGTCGGTAGATACTAGCACCTGTATCAGCAGAAGGATGCTAAGCTTGTTGTCAAACTTAGCAGAGCTTCAAATGAATGGTGAATGTTTAGCTTCTGATTGGCATCTGGCTTCTTAGCTTTGGGTTAAAGAGCTGATAGTGGCAATGATGGAGAGACTTCTAGACATCAGTCGAAGGATTCCTCTTGGTCTTCAGATCTCCTCTAGGTCCTCAGATCTCCTGTAGGTCATCAGATCCTCTAGGTCCTCAGATCTCCTCTAGGTCCTCAGATCTCCTCTAGGTCCTCAGATCCTCTAGGTCCTCAGATCTCCTCTAGGTCCTCAGATCCTCCAGGTCCTCAGATCTCCTCTAGGTCCTCAGATCTCCTCTAGGTCCTCAGCTCTCCTCTAGGTCTATCAGTAGGTGTGCTTGTGGGCGCTAGCAGTAGGGCTATCTCTCTAGTAGCTAGCAGTAGGTTCCTGGCGTTCATTAATCCAAGAGCCTTCTTCTTAATCCCATTAGATGGACGAAGAGACACAGCTCAGTGCAGCAGCTATATTACTCTAAACCCCTCGGTGCGGTCTGACCCACATATCTGGATCTCTCATTGGAGAGACATGCAGTCCTCCTTTGGGTCCTCAGCCTTCAATCTGAAGCCCCACTTGCCACCTGTCCTGAACACACAGTCTGTGGGAGGAGCTACTAGATCTTTGAGCCAATCACAAGTGTGTAATCTCTGACAGGTTGGCTTCTGACGTAGAGGAGTTAAATTAAGTTGTTCCTGTAATGGTAACTAGGCTGCTGACTGATCAGACTACACCAGCTGGACGGGGGGGGGGGGGGGGGGGGGGGTTAGGGTGTGGTGGGGGGGTGTGGGGAGGGTTAGGGTGGGTGTGGGTTAGGGGTTAGGGGCTGGTGTGGTTGAGGGTTAGGGGGGTGGGTTGGGTTAGGGGGGGGTGGGGGGGTTAGGGGGGGTTGGGGGGGGCTGGTTGTGGTTGAGGGTTAGCTGGTGTGGTTGAGGGTTAGTGGGGGGTGGGGGGTTAGGGGCTGGTGTGGTTGAGGGGGGGTGGTGTGGGGGGGGGTTGTGGTTAGGGTTTGTGGGGTTAGGTGTTGGTTAGTTGTTTAGCTGTGGTTGAGGGTTAGGGTTAGTGGTTTGAGGGTTAGGGTTAGCTGGTGTGGTGTTAGGGTTAGGGTTAGCTGGTGTGGTTGATGTTAGGGTTAGTGGTTGAGGGTTAGGTTAGCTGGTGTGGTTGAGGGTTAGGGTTAGCTGGTGTGGTTAGGGTTAGCTGGTGTGGTTGAGGGTTAGGGTTAGCTGGTGTGGTTGAGGGTTAGGGTTAGCTGGTGTGGTTGAGGGTTAGCTGGTGTGGTTGAGGGTTAGGGTTAGCTGGTGTGGTTGAGGGTTAGGGTTAGCTGGTGTGGTTGAGGGTTAGGGTTAGCTGGTGTGGTTGAGGGTTAGGGTTAGCTGGTGTGGTTGAGGGTTAGGGTTAGCTGGTGTGGTTGAGGGTTAGCTGGTGTGGTTGAGGGTTAGGGTTAGCTGGTGTGGTTGAGGGTTAGGGTTAGCTGGTGTGGTTGAGGGTTAGCTGGTGTGGTTGAGGGTTAGGGTTAGCTGGTGTGGTTGAGGGTTAGGGTTAGCTGGTGTGGTTGAGGGTTAGCTGGTGTGGTTGAGGGTTAGGGTTAGCTGGTGTGGTTGAGGGTTAGGGTTAGCTGGTGTGGTTGAGGGTTAGGGTTAGCTGGTGTGGTTGAGGGTTAGGGTTAGCTGGTGTGGTTAGGGTTAGCTGGTGTGGTTGAGGGTTAGGGTTAGCTGGTGTGGTTGAGGGTTAGGGTTAGCTGGTGTGGTTGAGGGTTAGCTGGTGTGGTTGAGGGTTAGGGTTGGCTGGTGTGGTTGAGGGTTAGGGTTAGCTGGTGTGGTTGAGGGTTAGGGTTAGCTGGTGTGGTTGAGGGTTAGGGTTAGCTGGTGTGGTTGAGGGTTAGGGTTAGCTGGTGTGGTTGAGGGTTAGGGTTGGCTGGTGTGGTTGAGGGTTAGGGTTAGCTGGTGTGGTTGAGGGTTAGGGTTAGCTGGTGTGGTTGAGGGTTAGGGTTAGCTGGTGTGGTTGAGGGTTAGGGTTAAGGTTAGCTGGTGTAGTGGGGGGTTAGGATTTTAGCTAGATTTACAGTTATATGTACAGTATATTGTGTAAATCCACATTGCGTCGATGATGTAGGTGCACTAGCGGCCACAGGGCGTGTTCATGTCTCAGTGATGTGGATCTTTGTGTGCGTTCTGACGCAGAAGTGTCATTTAGGCTTTACATGTCAGAGTAAGGGTTGGGGTTAGGGGCTAGGGTTAGGGTTGGGGTTAGGGGCTAGGGTTAGGGTTGGGGTTAGGGGTTAGGGTTATGCTTGGCAAGACTTACGGTCGTAGTCATCACAGCCGGTGTAGTTGAGCTCCTCCTCCGAGCTGCTGAAACTACCAATCCCTTGCAGCTTGGCCATAATATGCCTGTACCTCAACGTCTCATTGGCTGGCTTCCTCCAGGGGGCGGAGCTTGGGTTGAGTTGTTGCTGGGATCCGGAGCTGTGATAGGACCGGTCCACAGAGCTGGACCTCTTACCCATCTGTCGGAAGCCTGCAATTGAAACCCAAGGTAGGGTGAGCCTGAGAGCAAGGCAGCATTATGACAGAGGTTTGGGGTTCTACTCCGCCTCACCCTGCCTGGGCTGCAGCCCATCCCGCTCGCTGTTGGCCAGCCACATGTTGCTATGACGACGCTCAGGGCGCATGCACCCTCCCTGCGTGAGCGTCTGCGCCCCAGTGGGCGGGGGGGGCACCGGGCGGCGTGCCAGCTTGGGTGGAGCTGATGGAGGGTGGAGCTGATGGAGGGTGGAGCTGATGGAGGGTGGAGCTGATGGAGGGTGGAGCTGATGGAGGGTGGAGCTGATGGAGGGTGGAGCTGATGGAGGGGTGGTTGTTGGCAGACAGACTCCGTATGCTCCTCTGCTCTGTAACCCTGGCAACTGAGTGATGGTCCAAAAAACCAACACACCAGAACAGCAAAATGATAAAGTAACACACACAGTAACACACACAGTAACACATACACACAGTAACACAGACAGTAACACACACAGTAACACACAGTAACACACACAGTAACACACAGTAACACACACAGTAACACACACAGTAACACACACACAGTAACACACACATACACACACAGTAACACACACAGTAACACACACACAGTAACACACACACAGTAACACACACATACACACACACATCCACATACACACACAGTAACACACACACACAGTAACACAGACAGTAACACACACAGTAACCCACAGTAACACACACAGTAACACACAGTAACACACACAGTAACACACACACACACACAGTAACACACACACAATAACACACACATACACACACACATACACACACACAGTAACACACACAGTAACACACACACACAGTAACACACACAGTAACACACACAGTAACACACAGTAACACACACAGTAACACGCACAGTAACATACACGCACAGTAACACAGACAGTAACACAGACAGTAACACACACAGTAACACACATACACACACACATACACACACAGTAACACACACAGTAACACACACATACACACACAGTAACACACACAGTAACACACACATACACACACACACAGTAACACACACACACAGTAACACAGACAGTAACACACAGTAACACACACAGTACCCAGCTGCTGGAGGTCCATCAGGTGTTATGATTAATCCTTCTTATGACATATCATATAGACAGTTTGGCTCCGCCCCTTTCACAACAGGGTATGACATCATACACCGAACCAAAAGGATATGACCAATTGTGAATGGTGTTACTGTTTATCTGATTGTGTGTGTCTTTGTGTGCATGCATGCATGCCTGTGTGTGTTCGTTCATGTGTGTTCATGTTGTGTGTGTGTATTTGAGTGAGTTACTGTGTATATATGTTACTGTGTGTGTGTTACTATGTGCGTGTGTGTGTGTGTGTGTGTGTGTATGTGTGTGTTACTGTGTGTGTGTGTGTGTATATTTAGCTTCTTAAATCTTCAGATCAGGATGATTATCTGATTATAGCCTGGAGACTCCTCCTCTCCTCTCCTGTCCTGTCCTGTTCTGTCCTGTCCTGTCCTCTCCTGTCCTGTCCTCTCCTGTCCTCTCCTGTCCTCTCCTGTCCTGTCCTCTCCTGTCCTCTCCTGTCCTCTCCTCCTCTCCTGTCCTCTCCTGTCCTCTCCTGTCCTCTCCTGTCCTCTCCTCCTCTCCTGTCCTCTCCTGTCCTCTCCTCCTCCCCTGTCCTCTCCTGTCCTCTCCTGTCCTCTCCTCCTCTCCTGTCCTCTCCTGTCCTCTCCTCCTCTCCTGTCCTCTCCTCCTCCCCTGTCCTCTCCTGTCCTCTCCTCTCCTGTCCTCTCCTCCTCCCCTGTCCTCTCCTGTCCTCTCCTCTCCTGTCCTCTCCTGTCCTGTCCTCTCCTGTCCTCTCCTGTCCTCTCCTCCTCTCCTGTCCTCTCCTGTCCTCTCCTGTCCTCTCCTGTCCTCTCCTCCTCCCCTGTCCTCTCCTGTCCTCTCCTGTCCTCTCCTGTCCTCTCCTCTCCTGTCCTCTCCTGTCCTCTCCTGTCCTCTCCTCCTCCCCTGTCCTCTCCTGTCCTCTCCTGTCCTCTCCTGTCCTCTCCTCCTCTCCTGTCCTCTCCTCCTCCCCTGTCCTCTCCTGTCCTCTCCTGTCCTCTCCTGTCCTCTCCTGTCCTCTCCTCCTCCCCTGTCCTCTCCTGTCCTGTCCTCCCCTGTCCTCTCCTCCTCTCCTCTCCTCTCCTCCTCTCCTGTCCTCTCCTGTCCTCTCCTCTCCTCTCCTCTCCTCCTCTCCTCCTCTCCTGTCCTCTCCTCCTCTCCTGTCCCTCTCCTGTCCTCTCCTGTCCTCTCCTCTCCTGTCCTCTCCTCCTCTCCTGTCCTCTCCTCTCCTCCTCTCCTCCTCTCCTGTCCTCTCCTGTCCTCTCCTGTCCTCTCCTCCTCTCCTCTCCTCTCCTCCTCTCCTGTCCTCTCCTGTCCTCTCCTCTCCTCTCCTCTCCTCTCCTCCTCTCCTCCTCTCCTGTCCTCTCCTCCTGTCCTCTCCTCTCCTGTCCTCTCCTCCTCTCCTGTCCTCTCCTCTCCTGTCCTCTCCTGTCCTCTCCTCCTCTCCTCCTCTCCTCCTCTCCTCCTCTCCTCCTCCCCTGTCCTCCCCTGTCATCTCCTGTCCTCTCCTCCTCTCCTGTCCTCTCCTGTCCTCTCCTCCTCTCCTGTCCTCTCCTCTCCTGTCCTCTCCTGTCCTCTCCTCTCCTCCTCTCCTGTCCTCTCCTGTCCTCTCCTCCTCTCCTGTCCTCTCCTGTCCTCTCCTCTCCTGTCCTCTCCTGTCCTCTCCTGTCCTCTCCTCCTCCTCTCCTGTCCTCTGTCCTGTCCTCTCCTCTCCTCCTCTCCTGTCCTCTCCTGTCCTCTCCTCCTCTCCTGTCCTCTCCTGTCCTCTCCTCTCCTCCTCTCCTGTCCTCTCCTCCTCTCCTGTCCTCTCCTGTCCTCTCCTCCTCTCCTCCCCTCCTGTCCTCTCCTCTCCTGTCCTCTCCTCTCCTCTCCTGTCCTCTCTCTCTCCTGTCCTCTCCTCTCCTGTCCTCTCCTGTCCTCTCCTGTCCTCTCCTGTCCTCTCCTGTCCTCTCCTCTCCTCCTCTCCTGTCCTCTCCTGTCCTCTCCTCTCCTCCTCTCCTGTCCTCTCCTGTCCTCTCCTCTCCTCCTCTCCTGTCCTCTCCTGTCCTCTCCTCCCCTCTCCTCTCCTGTCCTCTCTCCTCCTCTCCTGTCCTCTCCTGTCCTCTGTCCTCTCTCCTCTCCTGTCCTCTCCTCCTCTCCTGTCCTCTCCTGTCCTCTCCTCCTCTCCTGTCCTCTCCTGTCCTCTCCTCTCCTCCTCTCCTGTCCTCTCCTGTCCTCTCCTCTCCTCCTCTCCTGTCCTCTCCTGTCCTCTCTCCTCTCCTGTCCTCTCCTGTCCTCTCCTCTCCTGTCCTCTTCCTGTCCTCTCCTGTCCTCTCTCCTCTCCTGTCCTCATCCTCTCCTCTCCTCTCCTGTCCTCTCCTGTCCTCCTCTCCTGTCCTCTCCTGTCCTCTCCTCTCCTCTCCTGTCCTTGTCCTCTCCTCTCCTCCTCTCCTGTCCTCTCCTGTCCTCTCCTCCTCTCCTGTCCTCTCCTGTCCTCTCCTCATCCTTCCTGTCCTCTCCTCTCCTCCTCTCCTGTCCTCTCCTGTCCTCCTCTCCTCCTCTCCTGTCCTCTCCTGTCCTCTGTCCTCCTGTCCTCTCCTGTCCTCTCCTGTCCTCTTCCTCTCCTGTCCTCTCCTCTCCTCTCCTCCTCTCCTGTCCTCTCCTGCCTCTCCTCCTCTCCTGTCCTCTCCTCCTCCCTCTCCTGTCCTCTCCTCCTCCTCTCCTGTCCTCTCCTCCTCTCCTCCTCTCCTCCTCTCCTGTCCTCTCCTGTCCTCTCCTGTCCTCTCCTGTCCTCTCCTCTCCTCCTCTCCTCCTCTCCTGTCCTCTCCTGTCCTCTCCTCCTCTCCTCCTCTCCTCTCCTCCTCTCCTCTCCTCTCCTGTCCTCTCCTGTCCTCTCCTCTCCTCTCCTGTCCTCTCCTCCTCTCCTCTCCTCTCCTGTCCTCTCCTGTCCTCTCCTGTCCTCTCCTCTCCTCCTCTCCTGTCCTCTCCTGTCCTCTCCTGTCCTCCCTGTCCTCTCCTCCTCTCCTCCTCTCCTGTCCTCTCCTGTCCTCTCCTGTCCTCTCCTCCTCTCCTGTCCTCTCCTCTCCTGTCCTCTCCTGTCCTCCTCCTCTCTCCTGTCCTCTCCTCTCCTGTCCTCTCCTGTCCTGTCCTCTCCTGTTCTCTCCTCCTCTCCTCCTCTCCTCTCCTCTCCTGTCCTCTCCTGTCCTCTCCTCCTCTCCTCCTCTCCTGTCCTCTCCTGTCCTCTCCTCCTCTCCTGTCCTCTCCTCCTCTCCTGTCCTCTCCTGTCCTCTCCTGTCCTCTCCTGTCCTCTCCTGTCCTCTCCTCCTCTCCTGTCTCCTCCTCTCCTCCTCTCCTGTCCTCTCCTCCTCTCCTCCTCTCCTGTCTCCTCCTCTCCTCCTCTCCTGTCCTCTCCTCCTCTCCTGTCCTCTCCTGTCCTCTCCTGTCCTCTCCTCCTCTCCTGTCCTCTCCTCCTCTCCTCTCCTCCTCTCCTCCTCCCCTGTCCTCTCTAGGATCTGAAACTTGGTACATGGCTTGTTTCTCATGCTGAAATGTTTGCCTCTTGGACCCATAATGTCCGTCAGGATAGATTTAGCTGAACAGTGAAAATGTTGGTAAAAGAAATTCACCACATCTTCAAATGAACCACAATTTCGTACACATGCTCTATTGAAATGTCGGATAAAATTGTCTTTGGCGAATAAATAAAACAACAAAGATGACTTATGCGCAAATCAAAATGTTGCAATATTCACTCAATCACAGTTCCACTTCACAATGCGCCAGGACCTCAAAACGAAGAGGCGTAAGGCTAGCGCAAGTTCATGCGCGTCAACATTAAAGCAAGGTGATTGGCCACTTAAGTCTCATTGGTGATTGGTCACTTTGGTCTAATTTTGAAACAATCCAATTGGTCAGATGACTGGAAGAAGCCCCGCCGTACTTCCGGTGTACCACGGATCTCGCCGGAAGTCTGTTTGTGTTCTTCGGACGCCAGAACAGCAGGAGATTGTTACATTATAATATAGTTGAACAATATTATAAAATACGGGTTAAAGACTTGCACAAGCACACGGGAGCACCATAGAGCTAGTGTGAATCCAAGTTAGATGTTGAGGTGAGGTGGAGCTAGGACCCCTGCGACCCTCCAGAGTACCGGAGCTCAGCGCTCCGCGGGGCGGGAGGACATGGAGCCTTCATCGGCAAAGGCGAAGCCGCAGGGTCGGCTCCTGGTGTCCACCTCCCTGGATGCTAAGGACGAGTTGGAGGAGGTAGGATAACGTTTATAACTCCACGGTGAAGAGATGCTAAATATCTCAATAAGCCCTTTATTTACAGTTTGTTCACCACAACATAAGGTTCTGTGTAAACCAAGCCTAGCATGTAGCTACACACAGCATTGTAGCATCCCTGATTAAACCCATCGAGAGCTAGCTACACCTAGTCTGTGTAGTCGGGTTAGTTGTTGAGGCTACATGCTAGGTGCTACATGCTAGGACTGTTCTAGCATGTAGCTAATAGCTTGTACTTTTCAGCACCCAATACGAATGCTCATTATAGCGTATCAATGTAACATGTTATTATTATTATATTACATGTTGGTAGTCTTTGTGTTGTAGCTAGTCACATAGCCGGAAGTGTAATAAAAGTATTATCTGATTGTATTTAATGGTGATTAAAGTGTAAAAATCTGTCATTGACTCTAATCAATACACATTTTACAAAATAACGACATAGTACCACAATACAGTATTACAATGTTACCATACAGTATGAAGCATGCGTGGAGCGGTGTAGTAGTGTTACTATACTGATATACCATAGTAATATATTGATGTACTGTCTCACTCATCATAGTATATCAGTATAATATAGGGTGACCACATCTTCCTTCAGTGTACTGCACATTCATGCACACCCACATAGAAGAATCATTAATATGATCTTTTATTTTGGCCTTCTCACCGTGCATGACGCTTGCATGCACTCATGCAGTGAGTCTACAACACAACATGTTCGTTGTGTTGTAGACTCACTGCATGCACTCATGCAGTGAGTCTACAACACAACATGTTCGTTGTGTTGTAGACACACTGCATGCACTCATGCAGTGAGTCTACAACACAACATGTTCGTTGTGTTGTAGACACACTGCATGCACTCATGCAGTGTGTCTACAACACAACATGTTCGTTGTGTTGTAGACTCACTGCATGCACTCATGCAGTGAGTCTACAACACAACATGTTCGTTGCTGGCTACTTCATGAAGAAAAGAGGAAGCCTTCTTGAAGTGTTTAGAAAAGCCCCTTTCTCCTCAGCAAGACATCTCTCTGTAAGGCTCTCCTGTCAGACACCAGCATACTCTAGCAAGCGCCTTGACAGTGACACATTGATTGAGTGACACACATACAGACCAATCAGTGTTGAATTGATGTGTTTTGATTGGGTTAGGTAATAATGATTGAGACAGAAGATATTTCTGTCTATGTAAGCACTGAAAACAAGTATAATATCATTTTTATTTGGATTTAACCAGGAACATTTAGTAGTGAATGTTGAAAAGCAGAACATTTAGTGTTTTACAGATATTAACCCAACTCGGGACAAGCTTGAAACCGCCGTAGTATAATACCATCAATGATATATAATATTATACGTTGTATAATATTATTGTACTATATGTTCAACTCTATTAAAGTGTTTTTGTGTCTCTTGTGTGTAGAGGTTGGAGAGATGTGTTGGAGTCGTCCAGTTGCTGACCAACGGGCTGTCGGAAAGAGAAGCTAACGATGCTCTCACTGCTAATGTAAGACTATTACACTGCTAAGCTACTGCTAATGTAGGCCTATTACACTGCTAAGCTACTGCTAATGTAGGACTATTACACTGCTAAGCTACTGCTAATGTAGGCCTATTACACTGCTAAGCTACTGCTAATGTAGGACTATTACACTGCTAAGCTACTGCTAATGTAGGACTATTACACTGCTAAGCTACTGCTAATGTAGGACTATTACACTGCTAAGCTACTGCTAATGTAAGACTATTACACTGCTAAGCTACTGCTAATGTAAGACTATTACACTGCTAAGCTACTGCTAATGTAGGCCTATTACACTGCTAAGCTACTGCTAATGTAGGCCTATTACACTGCTAAGCTACTGCTAATGTAGGCCTATTACACTGCTAAGCTACTGCTAATGTAGGCCTATTACACTGCTAAGCTACTGCTAATGTAAGACTATTACACTGCTAAGCTACTGCTAATGTAAGACTATTACACTGCTAAGCTACTGCTAATGTAGGCCTATTACACTGCTAAGCTACTGCTAATGTAGGCCTATTACACTGCTAAGCTACTGCTAATGTAGGCCTATTACACTGCTAAGCTACTGCTAATGTAGGCCTATTACACTGCTAAGCTACTGCTAATGTAAGACTATTACACTGCTAAGCTACTGCTAATGTAAGACTATTACACTGCTAAGCTACTGCTAATGTAGGCCTATTACACTGCTAAGCTACTGCTAATGTAGGCCTATTACACTGCTAAGCTACTGCTAATGTAAGACTATTACACTGCTAAGCTACTGCTAATGTAGGCCTATTACACTGCTAAGCTACTGCTAATGTAAGACTATTACACTGCTAAGCTACTGCTAATGTAAGACTATTACACTGCTAAGCTACTGCTAATGTAGGCCTATTACACTGCTAAGCTACTGCTAATGTAGGCCTATTACACTGCTAAGCTACTGCTAATGTAAGACTATTACACTGCTAAGCTACTGCTAATGTAGGCCTATTACACTGCTAAGCTACTGCTAATGTAGGACTATTACACTGCTAAGCTACTGCTAATGTAGGCCTATTACACTGCTAAGCTACTGCTAATGTAGGCCTATTACACTGCTAAGCTACTGCTAATGTAAGGCTGTTAGGGTAACGCAAGATTCAGAAAGGTCACAAAAGGTATTGTATAATAAAAAACTCAACAAAATGTGTGTGATGTGGAGGTCAGAGGCAGGTAGACTGACACCATATTCAGGTTGCTCCAGATGATCGCTTTCTACATAGTTAGCATTTTTTTGTAAGGCTTGTTTTGATCATTATTACCTAGTTTTTGTTATTTTGTTAGTTTTCATTAACGATAATAACCTTGGCTATTAGTCAGCTAGGCACCTGCTAATGTAAGACTATTAAGACCATTTCTTTATCAAATGTGTAAATATTTATGATCCGATATCCTCGAGGACAGTCGAGGATACAGGACATTGATTGTCACGTGGGAAAGACGATAGCCAATTGGTGAGATTTCCGGTTTTGAAAGTCGGGACTGGGTTGTTGTGGAACGGGATTGGTCAGTGTGTGGTGCGCTGTGTTGGGAAAACCATTTCCTTCCACACATTAAACGACCAAAACAGTTAAATGTATCTTAATCTATTTTAGGTGTATGCTCTCTCACCTTTTCTCAATTTGAAAAATCCTGACAGGTGTGTAAAGGTCAACAGCAGCATGAAGACGTGTGCCTGGGTCTCTTCTGTCTGGTCCTAACCGAACCCAACCAGGCTCAGAGGGTAAGACACACACCTCACATGGTCCTGTCTGGTCCTAACCCAACCCAACCAGGCTCAGAGGGTAAGACTCACACCTCACATGGTCCTGTCTGGTCCTAACCCAACCCAACCAGGCTCAGAGGGTAAGACTCACACCTCACATGGTCCTGTCTGGTCCTAACCCAACCCAACCAGGCTCAGAGGGTAAGACACACACCTCACATGGTCCTGTCTGGTCCTAACCCAACCCAACCAGGCTCAGAGGGTAAGACACACACCTCACATGGTCCTGTCTGGTCCTAACCCAACCCAACCAGGCTCAGAGGGTAAGACTCACACCTCACATGGTCCTGTCTGGTCCTAACCCAACCCAACCAGGCTCAGAGGGTAAGACTCACACCTCACATGGTCCTGTACTAGCTACATGTGGTCCTGTAGGACTAGGTGCACATGGTACACATGGTCCTGTACCAGTAACTCTGTGTATGGTCCAGAGCTACAGAGACCTAACCCTGTACTAGCTACATGTGGTCCTGTAGGACTAGGTGCACATGGTACACATGGTCCTGTACCAGTAACTCTGTGTATGGTCCAGAGCTACAGAGACCTAACCCTGTACTAGCTACATGTGGTCCTGTAGGACTAGGTGCACATGGTACACATGGTCCTGTACCAGTAACTGTGTCTATGGTCCAGAGCTACAGAGACCTAACCCTGCTGAGTCGAGATGGGATGAATGCAGTTCTGGTGAAGATCAACCAGATCCTCATGGAGAAGTTCCTCAAGCTACAAGATGTGTCCAGGACGCAGGTACACCGCACGCTACACAACAAACACACAACACACCTATACACATAAACACAACACACAATAAACACAACACACCTATACACATAAACACAACACACAATAAACACAACACACCTATACACATAAACACAACACACATAAACACAACACACCTATACACATAAACACAACACACAATAAACACAACACACCTATACACATAAACACAACACACAAACACAATACACTTATACACATAAACACAACACACAATAAACACAACACACCTATACACATAAACACAACACACATAAACACAACACACCTATACACATAAACACAACACACAATAAACACAACACACCTATACACATAAACACAACACACATAAACACAATACACTTATACACATAAACACAACACACAATAAACACAACACACTTATACACATAAACACAACACACATAAACACAACACACCTATACACATAAACACAACACACAATAAACACAACACACCTATACACATAAACTCAACACACATAAACACAATACACTTATACACAACACACATAAACACAACACACCTATACACATAAACACAACACACAATAAACACAACACACCTATACACATAAACACAACACACATAAACACAATACACTTATACACAATACACATAAACACAACACACCTATACACATAAACACAACACACAATAAACACAACACACCTATACACATAAACACAACACACATAAACACAATACACTTATACACATAAACACAACACACAATAAACACAACACACCTATACACATAAACACAACACACAATAAACACAACACACCTATACACATAAACACAACACACATAAACACAATACACTTATACACAATACACAAACACAACACACAATAAACACAACACACCTATACACATAAACACAACACACAATAAACACAACACACCTATACACATAAACACAACACACATAAACACAACACACACAAACACATATACACATAAACACAATACACTTATACACAATACACTTTTACACAATACACCTATACACAATACAATTATACACAATACACAACACACCTATACACAACACCTATACACAGATACACAATATACACTATAAACAATATACACAAAATACAATACACAATATACATATACACAGGAGATATACACAATCTACATATACACAATACACAATGCAATACACAACATACATAAACAATACACAGTATACATAAATACAATATACATATACACAATATATACATTATACATATACACAATATACATATATACACAGTATAATAGACATTACTTGTATACATTAGGGTTACCTTACACATACATTTATGTATTTGTATATGTAAATAAATGTGTGTGTTTCTATATAGTTGGTGTGGCTGGTCAGAGAGCTGGTGAAGAGCGGGGTAATGGGAGCAGATGGCGTCTTAATGACCCTAATGAAACAGATTGCAGGTCAGTACACACACACACACACACACGTGTGGTCTACCTGTGCAGTCTACCTGTGTGGTTTACCTGTGTCGTCTACCTGTGTGGTTTACCTGTGTCGTCTACCTGTGTGGTTTACCTGTGTCGTCTACCTGTGTGGTTTACCTGTGTCGTCTACCTGTGTGGTTTACCTGTGTCGTCTACCTGTGTGGTTTACCTGTGTCGTCTTACCTGTGTGGTTTACCTGTGTCGTCTACCTGTGTGGTTTACCTGTTTCGTCTACCTGTGTGGTTTACCTGTTTCGTCTACCTGTGTGGTTTACCTGTGTCGTCTACCTGTGTGGTTTACCTGTGTCGTCTACCTGTGTGGTTTACCTGTGTCGTCTGCCTGTGTGGTTTACCTGTGTCGTCTACCTGTGTGGTTTACCTGTGTCGTCTACCTGTGTGGTTTACCTGTGTCGTCTACCTGTGTGGTTTACCTGTGTCGTCTGCCTGTGTGGTTTACCTGTGTGGTTGACCTGTGTTACCTTTGTAGGTGGGGATCTGTCCAGTAAGAACCTGTGGTTGGCTGAGAGTGTTCTAGATGTCCTGCTTGATCAGAAGTAGGTGTCCCCCGTCTCTGTTAGTTGAGTTAACTTAATTGTTAATTGAGTTAACTTAATTGTTAATTGAGTTAACTTCATTGGTAACGATGTTAATGGAGTTAACTTCATTGGTAACAATGTTAATGGAGTTAACTAACCAATTGAAGCGTGCTGTGGAATGAGTGTGTAAGTCCAGACTGTGTGTCCTACAGGGAGTGGGTGGTGAAGAGTGCGATGCTGGTTGCCATGGCAGTGTACACCTACCTGCGTCTGATGGTGGATCATGGTACCTCCCCCCTACTCGTTCTCCGTCAGAAAGAGGTGGACTTCTGCATCTCTATGCTGAGAGAAAGGGTGAGATTATGTTCTCTATATATATATATATATATATATATATATATATATATGAATGAATGAGATATACACACACAGGATCTCAGAATAGTATGTAGTGAGTATTGTTACCTCTTGTTTATGGACTGTTATGTGATTGGCTGTAGTTTATGGACTGTGCTGTGATTGGCTGTAGTTTATGGACTGTGCTGTGATTGGACGAGACCTGGTGCGCTTGCTGCAGAACGTCGCTAGGATTCCTGAGATGGAACTTCTCTGGAAGGATCTACTGCACAACCCAGTAGCCCTCAGTCCTCAGTTCACTGGTAACACATCAGTTCACTGGTAACACATCAGTTCACTGGTAAAAGCTCAGCCTGACCTGCTGGTAACACCTGTTACTGGTCTGGCCTACTGGTAACACCTGTTACTGGTCTGACCTGCTGGTAACACCTGTTACTGGTCTGGCCTACTGGTAACACCTGTTACTGGTCTGACCTGCTGGTAACACCTGTTACTGGTCTGACCTACTGGTAACACCTGTTACTGGTCTGACCTGCTGGTAACACCTGTTACTGGTCTGGCCTGCTGGTAACACCTGTTACTGGTCTGGCCTACTGGTAACACCTGTTACTGGTCTGGCCTACTGGTAACACCTGTTACTGGTCTGACCTGCTGGTAACACCTGTTACTGGTCTGACCTACTGGTAACACCTGTTACTGTGTATCCAGGTCTGACCTACTGGTAACACCTGTTACTGGTCTGACCTTCTGGTAACACCTGTTACTGGTCTGACCTACTGGTAACACCTGTTACTGGTCTAGCCTACTGGTAACACCTGTTACTGGTCTGACCTGCTGGTAACACCTGTTACTGGTCTGACCTGCTGGTAACACCTGTTACTGGTCTGACCTACTGGTAACACCTGTTACTGTGTATCCAGGTCTAGCCTACTGGTAACACCTGTTACTGTTCTGGCCTGCTGGTAACACCTGTTACTGGTCTGACCTACTGGTAACACCTGTTACTGGTCTAGCCTACTGGTAACACCTGTTACTGGTCTGACCTACTGGTAACACCTGTTACTGGTCTAGCCTGCTGGTAACACCTGTTACTGGTCTGGCCTACTGGTAACACCTGTTACTGGTCTGACCTGCTGGTAACACCTGTTACTGGTCTGGCCTACTGGTAACACCTGTTACTGTGTATCCAGGTCTGCTCCAGCTCCTTACTGCTAGGACGTCCCGCAAGTTCCTAGCTTGCCGTCTGACTCCTGACATGGAGACCAAACTACTGTTCATGACATCCAGGGTAACACACACACACACACACACACACACACACACACACACACACACACACACACACACACACACACACACACACACACACACACACACACACACACACACACACACACACACACACACACACACATCTGAGTTATATAGGTGATAAGTGTGTGTGTGTGTGTGTAGGTGAGGTTTGGACAGCAGAAGCGTTACCAGGAGTGGTTCCAGAGACAGTATTTGTCCACTGCTGAAAGCCAGTCTCTACGCTGCGATCTGATTCGCTACATCTGTGGTGTGGTCCATCCCTCCAATGAGGTCCTGAGCTCTGACATTCTCCCACGCTGGGCCATCATTGGCTGGCTGCTCACCACCTGCACGGTAAGACCATGAAGAACACGATATAATCCAAATCAATGAAGATCATTCATAAATAATACCATTCATAGATAATACTATCATCCATCAATCACTTCATTCATCAATAATGAAATCATCAATAATACTATCATCTATCAATAATATCCTTCATCATTAAGCTATCATCAATAATACTATCAATAATGCTATCATCCATCAATAATAAAATTAATTAATAATACTGTCATTCATCAATAATAAAATTAATAAATAATACTGTCATTCATCAATAATAAAATTAATTAATAACACTGTCATTCATCAATAATAAAATTAATCAATAATATCATCAATAATGTCATTAATCAATAATGTCATTCATCAATAATGATGTCATTCATGAGTTCCAGTTTGTTTCTCCAGTCTAATGTTGCAGCTTCCAACGCTAAACTGGCTCTCTTCTACGATTGGCTGTTCTTCAGTCCTGAGAAGGACAGCATCATGAACATAGGTACACACACACACACACACACACACACACACACACACACACACACACACACACACACACACACACACACACACACACACACACACACACACACACACACACACACACACACACACACACACACACACACACACACACACACACGGTTGTCAGAGTGAGGGTTCAGCTTCTCTAACCCTTATAGTTGAACATTAACAACAGTATATTTAATAGACAACATCGCTCGCTAATACACAACGCTTTCCTGATTTATTGTGGACTCATTTCTGCAGACTACCACGCACAGCGACTAGTCGTCAACTTCCTAATTGTGGATATATAGGATTTAATCTGAAATAGTAACATGTCCTGTGCTCATATCGCTGATGCTGCAGTAGGAGGGTCCTGGAGCTCAGGGTTAGCCCTGACCCTGGGCTCCTGGAGCTCAGGGTTAGCCCTGACCCTCCCCTCCTGGAGCTCAGGGTTAGCCCTGACCCTCCCCTCCTGGAGCTCAGGGTTAGCCCTGACCCTCGGCTCCTGGAGCTCAGGGTTAGCCCTGACCCTGGGCTCCTGGAGCTCAGGGTTAGCCCTGACCCTCCCCTCCTGGAGCTCAGGGTTAGCCCTGACCCTCGGCTCCTGGAGCTCAGGGTTAGCCCTGACCCTCCCCTCCTGGAGCTCAGGGTTAGCCCTGACCCTCCCCTCCTGGAGCTCAGGGTTAGCCCTGACCCTCCCCTCCTGGAGCTCAGGGTTAGCCCTGACCCTCCCCTCCTGGAGCTCAGGGTTAGCCCTGACCCTCCCCTCCTGGAGCTCAGGGTTAGCCCTGACCCTCCCCTCCTGGAGCTCAGGGTTAGCCCTGACCCTCCCCTCCTGGAGCTCAGGGTTAGCCCTGACCCTCCCCTCCTGGAGCTCAGGGTTAGCCCTGACCCTCGGCTCCTGGAGCTCAGGGTTAGCCCTGACCCTCGGCTCCTGGATCCTGGGGACAGGATGGCCCTGGCTCCTCTGGGTAGCCAGGCCAGGAGCTCAGGGTCAGGGCTAACCCTGAGCTCCTGGGGACAGGAGCCAGGGTAGCCAGGTCTAACAGGCTGTGTCTACTGAGCCTCTGTCTCTGACTGTGTGTTTATGTCTCTCTCCCAGAGCCTGCTATCTTGGTGATGCATCACTCTATGAAGCCTCATCCAGCCATCACCGCCACTCTGCTGGACTTCATGTGCAGGGTAACGCACACACCCACGCGCACACACCCACGCACATACAGAAACGTAAGACTAACTACTGTTTTTTCTCCTACACCTTGTCTCTCCTCCACCTCCTCCTCCTCATTCTCTCTCCTCAAGCTCTCTCCTTTCCTTCTCTCAACTCCCCTTGTCTCGTCTTTCTCCTCTCTTTCTGTCTTCTTCTATCCTTGTCTCTCCTCTCCACCTCCTCCACCTCCTCTCTCCTCAGATCATTCCTCATTTCTTTCCTCCTCTGGAGACCCAGGTGCGTCAGGGCGTCTTCAACTCCCTGACCTTCATCATGGAGAAGAGAGTCCTAGCGTAAGATCCCTCTCTCTCTCTATATATACACTGTACCCTAACCCTTAGCCTGTACCCTATACCCTTAACCTGTACCCTACACCCTAACCCTTAACCTGTACCCTATACCCTAACCCTTCATCATGGAGAAGAGAGTCCTAGCGTAAGATCCCTCTCTCTCTCTATATATACACTGTACCCTAACCCTTAGCCTGTACCCTATACCCTTAACCTGTACCCTACACCCTAACCCTTAACCTGTACCCTATACCCTAACCCTTCATCATGGAGAAGAGAGTCCTAGCGTAAGATCCCTCTCTCTCTCTATATATACACTGTACCCTAACCCTTAGCCTGTACCCTATACCCTTAACCTGTACCCTACACCCTAACCCTTAACCTGTACCCTATACCCTAACCCTTCATCATGGAGAAGAGAGTCCTAGCGTAAGATCCCTCTCTCTCTATATATATACACTGTACCCTAACCCTTAGCCTGTACCCTATACCCTTAACCTGTACCCTACACCCTAACCCTTAACCTGTACCCTATACCCTAACCCTTCATCATGGAGAAGAGAGTCCTAGCGTAAGATCCCTCTCTCTCTATATATACTGTACCCTTAACCTGTACCCTACACCCTAACCCTTAACCTGTACCCTATACCCTAACCCTTCATCATGGAGAAGAGAGTCCTAGCGTAAGATCCCTCTCTCTCTCTATATATACTGTACCCTATACCCTTAGCCTGTACCCTATACCCTTAACCTGTACCCTACACCCTAACCCTTAACCTGTACCCTATACCCTAACCCTTCATCATGGAGAAGAGAGTCCTAGCGTAAGATCCCTCTCTCTCTCTATATATACTGTACCCTAACCCTTAGCCTGTACCCTATACCCTTAACCTGTACCCTACACCCTAACCCTTAACCTGTACCCTATACCCTAACCCTTCATCATGGAGAAGAGAGTCCTAGCGTAAGATCCCTCTCTCTCTCTATATATACTGTACCCTAACCCTTAGCCTGTACCCTATACCCTTAACCTGTACCCTACACCCTAACCCTTAGCCTGTACCCTACACCCTAACCCTTAACCTGTACCCTATACCCTTAACCTGTACCCTACACCCTAACCCTTAACCTGTACCCTAACCCTTAACCTGTACCCTACACCCTAACCCTTAACCTGTACCCTAACCCTTAACCTGTACCCTACACCCTAACCCTTAACCTGTACCCTAACCC
>JACYXH010000453.1:665000-722500 GCA_026745465.1 Lota lota
ATGTAGGACTGTTGTATACAAGGTAGGCCTACCATCTGTTATGTAGGACTGTTGTATACAAGGTAGGCCTACCATCTGTTATGTAGGACATTATTTCATAATATAAAAGGTAGGGCTACCATCTATTTATTTAAAAAAATTATATTACACTACAGAATAAGCAAGGTAGGCTAGTCTTTATTATATACACTTAGAATACCTTCTACCTGGTTCCTGTAAACATTGAACATGTCAATGAACTATCCATCTCCTCTCCTACTCTCCTTGTCTCCTCTACTCTAATATCCTCTCTTCCTCTCCTCCTCTCTCCTCCTCTCTTCCTCTCCTCCTCTCTCCTCCTCCTCTCTTCCTCCTCACTCCTCCTCTCTTCCTCCTCTCTCCTCCTCTCCTCCTCTCTTCCTCCCTCCTCCTCTCCCCTCCTCCTCTCCCCTCCTCCTCTCTTCCTCCTCTCTTCCTCCTCTCTCTTCCTCCTCTCTCCTCCTCTCTTCCTCTCCTCCTCCCTCCTCCTCTCCCCTCCTCTCTTCCTCCTCTCTCCTCCTCTCCTCCTCTCTTCCTCTCTCCTCTCTCCTCCTCCCTCCTCCTCTTCTCTCCTCCTCTCTCCTCTTCTCTCCTCCTCCTCACCTCTCCACCCCTACTCTAATATCCTCTCTTCCTCTCCTCCTCACTCCTCTCCTCCTCCTCTCCTCTCCCAGTGATACAGAGAACCAGTGTGAGGTGATGCAGGACATTGTGGACCTCATTCTAGAGGTAAGCAGAGGACACTTGTATTCAATCACGTTCTGCTCTCCATCCTAGAGCTTACTATTGATCTAATAAGCTCTTAAAACACCATGACGTTAAACCTTTTCACTCCTCTCAGTCATCATCCTATATTTATGTCTTCTTTCTGTGTGTGTAAATGTATAGGATGACTTCGACCCAGAACAGATGTCTACTCTGGCTTCCTGTCTGGCTGAATTGTTTAAAGGTCACTTCAGAGGAGATGTCCTACCAGACGAAATCACTGAGGAGTACGTACCTTACACTGCATGTTTACACTGCATGTTTACACTGCATGTTTACACTGCATGTTTACACTGCATGTTTACACTGCCTGTTTACACTGCATGTTTACACTGCCTGTTTACACTGCCTGTTTACACTGCCTGTTTACACTATGTTTACAGTGTGTTTACACTGGAATAACACTGCCTGTTTACACTGTGTTTACAGTGTGTTTACACTGGAATAACACTGCCTGTTTACACTATGTTTACATTGTGTTTACACTGGAATAACACTGCCTGTTTACACTATGTTTACAGTGTGTTTACACTGGAATAACACTGCCTGTTTACACCATGTTTACAGTGTGTTTACACTGGAATAACACTGCCTGTTTACACTATGTTTACAGTGTGTTTACACTGGAATAACACTCCCTGTTTACACCATGTTTACAGTGTGTTTACACTGGAATAACACTGCCTGTTTACACTATGTTTACAGTGTGTTTACACTGGAATAACACTGCCTGTTTACACCATGTTTACAGTGTGTTTACACTGGAATAACACTGCCTGTTTACACCATGTTTACAGTGTGTTTACACTGGAATAACACTGCCTGTTTACACTATGTTTACAGTGTGTTTACACTGGAATAACACTGCCTGTTTACAGTGGGTTTACACTGGAATAACACTGCCTGTTTACACCATGTTTACAGTGTGTTTACACTGGAATAACACTGCCTGTTTACACTATGTTTACAGTGTGTTTACACTGGAATAACACTGCCTGTTTACACCATGTTTACAGTGTGTTTACACTGGAATAACACTGCCTGTTTACACTATGTTTACAGTGTGTTTACACTGGAATAACACTGCCTGTTTACACTCTGTTTACAGTGTGTTTACATTGGGTTTACACTGTTATAACACTGCCTGTTTACACTATGTTTACAGTGTGTTTACACTGGAATAACACTGCCTGTTTACACTATGTTTACAGTGTGTTTACATTGGGTTTACACTGTGATAACACTGCCTGTTTACACTCTGTTTACAGTGTGTTTACACTGGAATAACACTGCCTGTTTACACTATGTTTACAGTGTGTTTACACTGGAATAACACTGCCTGTTTACACTATGTTTACAGTGTGTTTACATTGGGTTTACACTGTGATAACACTGCCTGTTTACACTATGTTTACAGTGTGTTTACAGTGTGTTTACATTGTTTACACTGCCTGTTTACAGTGTGTTTACTCTGCCTGTCTGAACTTTGGTTACAATGTGTTTACACTGTTAAGGTTTTGACGTAATTATACATCAAGTTATTTTGTATTTAAATATAATCATAAGTCAAAGATATGGAATAGGAATCGTGGGGCCAAACAACATTGTCTTTTTTGCTTTGGCCAACCGTAAGCGACTCATACGAAAGTTTAGAACTAGAGCGAGTCTAGACCCCTCGTCGATTTTTTTGCCTACCTAAGAGGAAATCATTGTTTTACAATCAACATTTGCATTGTGTTGGAGTAAATAGTGTGTGTGTGTGTGTGTGTTCCCAGGTCTCTAGAGGAGTCGGTGTGTAAGCCTGTGTGTCTGGTGTTCAGGAACCTGTGCACCATGCAGGAGGACAACAGCGGTTTCTCTGTTCTGTTGGACATGCTGGCAGAGCTGTACCAGAAACAACCCAAGATAGGCTACCACCTGTTGTACTACCTCAAGGCTAGGTACTGCTATCAAACTACTGCTATTAGACTATTATACTACTACTATCTAATGACATGTCATATAATACCCAGTACCTCCAGACATAGACCCTACCATAGACCCTACCTCCAGACATAGACCCTACCTCCCGACATAGACCCTACCTCCAGACATAGACCCTACCTCCAGACATAGACCCTACCTCCAGACATAGACCCTACCATAGACCCTACCTCCAGACATAGACCCTACCTCCAGACATAGACCCTACCTCCAGACATAGACCCTACCATAGACCCTACCTCCAGACATAGACCCTACCTCCAGACATAGACCCTACCATAGACCCTACCTCCAGACATAGACCCTACCTCCAGACATAGACCCTACCTCCAGACATAGACCCTACCTCCAGACATAGACCCTACCTCCAGACATAGACCCTACCTCCAGACATAGACCCTACCTCCAGACATAGACCCTACCATAGACCCTACCATAGACCCTACCTCCAGACATAGACCCTACCTCCAGACATAGACCCTACCTCCAGACATAGACCCTACCTCCAGACATAGACCCTACCTCCAGACATAGACCCTACCTCCAGACATAGACCCTACTCAGACATAGACCCTACCTCCAGACATAGACCCTACCATAGACCCTACCATAGACCCTACCTCCAGACATAGACCCTACCTCCAGACATAGACCCTACCTCCAGACATAGACCCTACCTCCAGACATAGACCCTACCTCAGACATAGACCCTACCTCCAGACATAGACCCTACCTCCAGACATAGACCCTACCTCCAGACATAGACCCTACCTCCAGACATAGACCCTACCTCCAGACATAGACCCTACCTCCAGACATAGACCCTACCTCCAGACATAGACCCCTACCATAGACCCTACCTCCAGACATAGACCCTACCCCCAGACATAGACCCTACCTCCAGACATAGACCCTACCTCCAGACATAGACCCTACCATAGACCCTACTCCAGACATAGACCCTACCTCCAGACATAGACCCTACCATAGACCCTACCATAGACCCTACCTCAGACATAGACCCTACCTCCAGACATAGACCCTACCATAGACCCTACCATAGACCCTACCTCCAGACATAGACCCTACCTCCAGACATAGACCCTACCATAGACCCTACCATAGACCCTACCTCCAGACATAGACCCTACCTCCAGACATAGACCCTACCTCCAGACATAGACCCTACCTCCAGACATAGACCCTACCATAGACCCTACCATAGACCCTACCTCCAGACATAGACCCTACCTCCAGACATAGACCCTACCATAGACCCTACCATAGACCCTACCTCCAGACATAGACCCTACCTCCAGACATAGACCCTACCATAGACCCTACCATAGACCCTACCTCCAGACATAGACCCTACCTCCAGACATAGACCCTACCATAGACCCTACCATAGACCCTACCTCCAGACATAGACCCTACCATAGACCCTACCATAGACCCTACCTCCAGACATAGACCCTACCTCCAGACATAGACCCTACCTCCAGACATAGACCCTACCTCCAGACATAGACCCTACCTCCAGACATGGACCACCCTATGTGTGTATAATGTGTGTACTGTGTGTAATATGTGTGCGTCCTGTAGTAAAGCAGCGATGGGGAAGATGAGTCTGTACGAGTCGTTTGCCCAGGCCACGGCGCTGGGAGACCTCCACACCTGTCTCATGATGGACATGAAGGCCTGCCAGGAGGACGATGTGAGGCTGCTCTGCTACCTCACACCCTCCATATACTCCCAGGTACAAGTATACACACTATATATATACATACACACCCTCCATATACTCCCAGGTACAAGTATACACACTATATATATACATACACACCCTCCATATACTCCCAGGTACAAGTATACACACTATATATATACATACACACCCTCCATATACTCCCAGGTACAAGTATACACACTATATATATACATACACACCCTCCATATACTCCCAGGTACAAGTATACACACTATATATATACATACACACCCTCCATATACTCCCAGGTACAAGTATACACACTATATATATACATACACACTCTCCATATACTCCCAGGTACAAGTATACACACTATATATATACATACACACCCTCCATATACTCCCAGGTACAAGTATACACACTATATATATACATACACACTCTCCATATACTCCCAGGTACAAGTATACACACTATATATATACATACACACCCTCCATATACTCCCAGGTACAAGTATACACACTATATATATACATACACACCCTCCATATACTCCCAGGTACAAGTATACACACTATATATATACATACACACCCTCCATATACTCCCAGGTACAAGTATACACACTATATATATACATACACACCCTCCATATACTCCCAGGTACAAGTATACACACTATATATATACATACACACTCTCCATATACTCCCAGGTACAAGTATACACACTATATATACCCTACCATATATACCCTTTATATATATATACACACCCTCCATATACTCCCAGGTACAAGTATACACACTATATATACCCTACCATATATACCCTTTATATATATATACACACCCTCCATATACTCCCAGGTACAAGTATACACAGTATATATATACTGTATATATATACTGTATATATATATATAGTGTGTATATGAATGTGTATGAATGTACTGTATATGTGTGTGTATATATACATGAATGTGTGTATATGTGTATGTATGTATATATATATATATATATATATATATATTAAAAATAAATAAACCTTTACTTTGTATGTGTGTCTGTGTGTAGTTTCCAGATGAGACGTTGCGTAGTGGAGAGTTGCTTAATATGATTGTCGCTGTTATCGACTCAACACAGGTAACTATCAACTACCATGTATCAACTACCATCCATGTATCAACTACCATGTATCAACTACCATCCATGTATCTACTACCATGTATCAACTACCATCCATGTATCTACTACCATGTATCAACTACCATCCATGTATCAACTACCATGTATCAACTACCATCCATGTATCTACTACCATGTATCAACTACCATCCATGTATCAACTACCATGTATCAACTACCATGTATCAACTACCATCCATGTATCTACTACCATGTATCAACTACCATCCATGTATCTACTACCATGTATCAACTACCATCCATGTATCTACTACCATCCATGTATCAACTACCATCCATGTATCAACTACCATGTATCAACTACCATCCACTACCGTGTATCAACTACCTTCCATGTATCAACAACTAACCCTAACTCTAAACGTATGTCTCTGTGTTAACTCTATCTCTCTGTGTTAACTCTCCATGTCTCTGTCTCTCTGTGTTAACTCTCTCTCTGTTAACTCTCCATGTCTCTGTCTCTCTGTGTTAACTCTCTATGTCTCTGTCTCTCTGTGTTAACTCTCTATGTCTCTCTGTTAACTCTCCATGTCTCTGTCTCTCTGTGTTAACTCTCTCTCTGTTAACTCTCCATGTCTCTGTCTCTCTGTGTTAACTCTCTATGTCTCTCTGTTAACTCTCCATGTCTCTGTCTCTCTGTGTTAACTCTCCATGTCTCTGTCTCTCTGTGTTAACTCTCCATGTCTCTGTCTCTCTGTGTTAACTCTCTATGTCTCTTTGTTAACTCTCTCTGTCTCTCTAGCTCCAGGAGTTAATGTGCCATGTTATGATGGGGAATCTTGTCATGTTCAGGAAGGACTCCGTACTCAACATCTTAAGTGAGAAGCACACACACACACACACTTGTGTTAAGTGGTTGCTATCGAGATGGTGTTAAGTGGTTGCTATGGAGATGGTGTTAGGTGGTTGCTATCGAGAGAGTGTTAAGTGGTTGCTATGAAGATGGTGTTAGGTGGTTGCTATCGAGAGAGTGTTAAGTGGTTGCTATGAAGATGGTGTTAGGTGGTTGCTATCGAGAGAGTGTTAAGTGGTTGCTATGAAGATGGTGTTAGGTGGTTGCTATCGAGACAGTGTTAGGTGGTTGCGATGGAGATGGTGTTAAGTGGTTGCTATGGAGAGAGTGATAATTGATTGCTATAGAGACGGGTTGACTGTGTCGTTGTGTCTTGTAGTTCAGTCTCTGGACTGGGAGACATTTGAACAGTACAGCACCTGGCAGCTGTTCCTGGCTCACAGCATCGCCATGGAAACCATCATCCCTATCCTGCACCATCTCAAATATAAAGGTAACGCACACACCTACCAAATACATTCAAATGAGCTAGATACTGACATCCTGACCCAACTAAGAAATAATGGATTGGCTTTGTATTGCGAGAGTTCAATAAAAATGTTGCCACTTAGGATAGCGACTGCTCTTTGAGAGAGACAGAGAGATGCTAACCCACCCCCAGCCACCTTCAAGGCGTCACATCGCGGTAACCCTAACCCTTTGAGAGAGACAGAGATGCTAACCCACCCCCAGCCACCTTCAAGGCGTCACATCGCGGTAACCCTAACCCTTTGAGAGAGACAGAGATGCTAACCCACCCCCAGCCACCTTCAAGGGCTGGACATTGTGACGTCACATCGCGCGGTTGAAATGTTATCGGTAGTAGTAGTGTTTTGGTCATTGTTTAGTATTAATCCTGAGATGTCATTATGGGGAGACGGTGTGTTTGAAACTACCACAGCGTTACTCATGCGAGACATGGCAAAACAAAGCTTGGATTAGCCTCGTTCATATTTATGTTTATTTAGGATTTACCTTACTACAACTCTCTCAAGTCGTCTGAAAACGGCTGAGAATCAAAAAAAGGAATCCCACGATGCATTGTTATGTACAAGCCCAATAGATTGTAAAATGAACTACATGCTAGTCTCTACAGTGATCCACCTACAGGCCGTTAGAGGAACTACATGCTAGTCTCTACAGTGAACCACCTACAGGCCGTTAGAGGAACTACATGCTAATCTCTACTGTGAACCACCTAGAGGCCGTTAGAGGAACTACATGCTAGTCTCTACAGTGAACCACCTAGAGGCTGTTAGAGGAACTACATGCTAGTCTCTACAGTGAACCACCTAGAGGCTGTTAGAGGAACTACATGCTAGTCTCTACAGTGAACCACCTACAGGCCGTTAGAGGAACTACATGCTAGTCTCTACAGTGAACCACCTACAGGCCGTTAGAGGAACTACATGCTAGTCTCTACAGTGAACCACCTAGAGGCTGTTAGAGGAACTACATGCTAGTCTCTACAGTGAACCACCTAGAGGCTGTTAGAGGAACTACATGCTAGTCTCTACAGTGAACCACCTACAGGCCGTTAGAGGAACTACATGCTAGTCTCTACAGTGAACCACCTACAGGCCGTTAGAGGAACTACATGCTAGTCTCTACTGTGAACCACCTATAGGCCGTTAGAGGAACTACATGCTAGTCTCTACTGTGAACCACCTACAGGCCGTTAGAGGAACTACATGCTAGTCTCTACAGTGAACCACCTAGAGGCTGTTAGAGGAACTACATGCTAGTTGCTTCTCAAACATGTCATGGCCTGAAACCCTATCTCTACTGTGTGTGCGTGTGTGTGTCCAGAACACCCGGAGGCTCTATCCTGTCTGCTGCTGCAATTGAGGAGAGAAAAGTAAGTTAGTGTATCACGCATACACAACACACACAGCCCTCTGCTATGTGTTAATGATTGTGTGTGTGTGTGTGTGTGTGTGTGTGTGTGTCAGGCCGAGTGAGGACATGGTGAAGATGGTCCTGAGTCGGCCTTGTCACCATGACGACCAGTTCACCACCAGCATTCTGAGGCACTGGGCATCGAAGCATGATGACACACTGGCAGAGCACATCAAAACCCAACTGATCAAGAACAACAACCAGCCACGCAAACGCCAGAGGTACCCTGTCCCTGTCTGTCCCTCTCTGTCCCTGTCTGTCCCTCTCTGTCCCTGTCTGTCCCTCTCTGTTTCTGTCTGTCCCTGTCTGTCCCTCTCTGTCCCTGTCTGTCCCTGTCTGTCCCTCTCTGTTTCTGTCTGCCTCTCTCTGTTTCTGTCTGTGTCTCTGCCTCTCTGTCTCTGCCTCTCTCTGTTTCTGTCTGTGTCTCTGCCTCTCTGTCTCTCTCTGTTTCTGTCTGGGTCTCTGCCTCTCTGTCTCTGTCTCTCTCTGTTTCTGTCTGGGTCTCTGCCTCTCTGTCTCTGTCTCTCTCTGTTTCTGTCTGGGTCTCTGCCTCTCTGTCTCTGTCTCTCTCTGTTTCTGTCTGGGTCTCTGCCTCTCTGTCTCTGTCTCTCTCTGTTTCTGTCTGTGTCTCTGCCTCTCTGTCTCTGTCTCTCTCTGTTTCTGTCTGGGTCTCTGCCTCTCTGTCTCTGTCTCTCTCTGTGCCTCTGTGCGTAGCTCCATATTATAATGAGTGTTTATGTGTGTGTGTGTAGTGTGCGTAGCTCCATATTATAATGAGTGTTTATGTGTGTGTGTGTAGTGTGCGTAGCTCCATATTAAAATGAGTGTTTATGTGTGTGTGTAGTGTGCGTAGCTCCATATTATAATGAGTGTTTGTGTGTGTGTGTAGTTTGCGTAGCTCCATATTATAATGAGTGTTTATGTGTGTGTGTGTAGTGTGCGTAGCTCCATATTATAATGAGTGTTTATGTGTGTGTAGTGTGCGTAGCTCCATATTATAATGAGTGTTTATGTGTGTGTGTAGTGTGCGTAGCTCCATATTATAATGAGTGTTTATGTGTAGTTTGCGTAGCTCCAGCAGTAAGCTAGCCCAGCTAACACTGGAACAGATCCTGGAACATCTGGACAACCTGAGACTGAGCCTGACACACACCAAGAACAGCTGTTAGTACTATTCTACACTATACTACACTATTGTAAACATCACTATGTATGTACGTACATAATAATCTGATGTATTATTCCCAGTCTTCAGCCAGACTCCCATCCTCCAAGCCCTACAACATGTCCAGGCCAGCTGTGATGAAGCCCACAAGATGAGGTAACTATAGTCTACACTAACCCTAACCTTAACCCACAAGATGAGGTAACTATAGTCTACACTAACCCTAACCTTAACCCACAAGATGAGGTAACTATAGTCTACACTAACCCTAACCTTAACCCACAAGATGAGGTAACTAAAGTCTACACTAACCTTAACCCACAAGATGAGGTAACTATAGTCTACACTACCCCTAACCTTAACCCACAAGATGAGGTAACTATAGTCTACACTAACCCTAACCTTAACCCACAAGATGAGGTAACTATAGTCTACACTAACCCTAACCTTAACCCACAACATGAGGTAACTAAAGTCTACACTAACCTTAACCCACAAGATGAGGTAACTATAGTCTACACTACCCCTAACCTTAACCCACAAGATGAGGTAACTATAGTCTACACTAACCCTAACCTTAACCCACAAGATGAGGTAACTATAGTCTACACTACCCCTAACCTTAACCCACAAGATGAGGTAACTATAGTCTACACTAACCCTAACCTTAACCCACAAGATGAGGTAACTATAGTCTACACTAACCCTAACCTTAACCCACAAGATGAGGTAACTATAGTCTACACTAACCCTAATCTTAACCCACAAGATGAGGTAACTATAGTCTACACTACCCCTAACCTTAACCCACAAGATGAGGTAACTATAGTCTACACTAACCCTAACCTTAACCCACAAGATGAGGTAACTATAGTCTACACTAACCCTAACCTTAACCCACAAGATGAGGTAACTATAGTCTACACTACCCCTAACCTTAACCCACAAGATGAGGTAACTATAGTCTACACTAACCCTAATCTTAACCCACAAGATGTGGTAACTATAGTCTACACTACCCCTAACCTTAACCCACAAGATGAGGTAACTATAGTCTACACTACCCCTAACCTTAACCCACAAGATGAGGTAACTATAGTCTACACTAACCCTAACCTTAACCCACAAGATGAGGTAACTATAGTCTACACTAACCCTAACCTTAACCCACAAGATGAGGTAACTATAGTCTACACTAACCCTAACCTTAACCCACAAGATGAGGTAACTATAGTCTACACTACCCCTAACCTTAACCCACAAGATGAGGTAACTATAGTCTACACTAACCCTAACCTTAACCCACAAGATGAGGTAACTATAGTCTACACTAACCCTAACCTTAACCCACAAGATGAGGTAACTATAGTCTACACTAACCCTAACCTTAACCCACAAGATGAGGTAACTATAGTCTACACTAACCCTAACCTTAACCCACAAGATGAGGTAACTATAGTCTACACTAACCCTAACCTTAACCCACAAGATGAGGTAACTATAGTCTACACTACCCCTAACCTTAACCCACAAGATGAGGTAACTATAGTCTACACTACCCCTAACCTTAACCCACAAGATGAGGTAACTATAGTCTACACTAACCCTAACCTTAACCCACAAGATGAGGTAACTATAGTCTACACTAACCCTAACCTTAACCCACAAGATGAGGTAACTATAGTCTACACTAACCTTAACCCACAAGATGAGGTAACTATAGTCTACACTAACCCTAACCTTAACCCACAAGATGAGGTAACTATAGTATACACTAACTTTAACCCACAAGATGAGGTAACTATAGTCTACACTAACCCTAACCTTAACCCACAAGATGAGGTAACTATAGTCTACACTACCCCTAACCTTAACCCACAAGATGAGGTAACTATAGTCTACACTAACCCTAACCTTAACCCAGAAGATGAGGTAACTATAGTCTACACTAACCTTAACCCACAAGATGAGGTAACTATAGTCTACACTACCCCTAACCTTAACCCACAAGATGAGGTAACTAAAGTCTACACTAACCTTAACCCACAAGATGAGGTAACTATAGTCTACACTAACCCTAACCTTAACCCACAAGATGAGGTAACTATAGTCTACACTACCCCTAACCTTAACCCACAAGATGAGGTAACTATAGTCTACACTAACCTTAACCCACAAGATGAGGTAACTATAGTCTACACTACCCCTAACCTTAACCCACAAGATGAGGTAACTATAGTCTACACTACCCCTAACCTTAACCCACAAGATGAGGTAACTATAGTCTACACTACCCCTAACCTTAACCCACAAGATGAGGTAACTGTAGTCTACACTAACCCTAACCTTAACCCACAAGATGAGGTAACTATAGTCTACACTACCCCTAACCTTAACCCACAAGATGAGGTAACTATAGTCTACACTAACCCTAACCTTAACCCACAAGATGAGGTAACTATAGTCTACACTACCCCTAACCTTAACCCACAAGATGAGGTAACTAAAGTCTACACTAACCTTAACCTTAACCCACAAGATGAGGTAACTATAGTCTACACTACCCCTAACCTTAACCCACAAGATGAGGTAACTATAGTCTACACTAACCTTAACCCACAAGATGAGGTAACTATAGTCTACACTAACCCTGCTATACTGTAACCCTCTCCCCCCTCTCTCCCCCCTCCCCAGGTACAGTGATCTGTTTGCCCTAGCTGAAGAGTACGAGGACTTCCAGTCCAAACCTCTGAAGTCTCGTAGGAAGGCGGCTCCAGCCTCGTCTCCTCGCTCCCGCAAAGGAGCTGCGCCTCCTGCTACCGAGGAGGAGAGCGTGTCTAGCAGCGCCTCGGTACACACAGACACACACACACACACACACACACACACACACACACACACACACACACACACACACACACACACACACACACACACACACACACACACACACACACACACACACACACACACACACACACACAAGAGTGTATCTAATGCATACGTTGTGTTTCCAGGAGGAAGAGTGTATCTAATGCATACGTTGTGTTTCCAGGAGGAAGAGTGTATCTAATGCATACGTTGTGTTTCCAGGAGGAAGAGTGTATCTAATGCATACGTTGTTTCCAGGAGGAAGAGTGTATCTAATGCATACGTTGTGTTTCCAGGAGGAAGAGTGTATCTAATGCATACGTTGTGTTTCCAGGAGGAAGAGGACTCTAAGCCGAAGGCCCCCAAGAGGAAGAGGAAGTGCTCGTCAGCCGTAGGCTCCGACAGCGACTGAACCAATCACACTGCAGCACCATGGCAACCGGCCCGTCACACTCCTCTGGGGACATGCGGGGGGGCGTGGCTGTGTCCGGTTGGGGGCGTGGCTGTGTCCGGTTGGGGGCGTGGCTGTGTCCGGTTGGGGGCGTGGCTGTGTCCGGTTGGGGGCGTGGCTGTTGAAGCTGCGTGTCGATTGGTCCTCCAGGGGGTCAGACGTTGTGATACTGAACTTCTTTTCACGAGCCCCCGAGGATTTTATTTCTTTTACCAGCTGGTCTCTCCTCATTGGACGATATCAACCCCTCTCCTCATTGGACGATATCAACCCCTCTCCTCATTGGATGATATCAAGGCCACATATACTGGGATTGGATGTTTTAAAGGCTTTGACTGGCTGATGGAAAAATACTTTTTCACTTATTTCTTTCTACTGACCTATTTTCATAACACAGCTGTGTCAGAATCAATAAAAAGGCTGAAAGCGGAAAGCTTTGTTAATCAGATAGTGCATTTCATATACAACGTTCCATCATCATCTACCCCAATGTATAAACAGCCAATGTTAACTATTGTTTTGCTTCTATTTTATTTGCCGCAATTGACACGAGGTTAGAATCCAGCGCTGCTCTCATCCTGAGGGCCTGAGGGCAGGGTTAGTAACTAACCCTAACCCTCTCATCCCGGGGGCCTGAGGGCAGGGTTAGTAACTAACCCTAACCCTCTCATCCCGGGGGCCTGAGGGCAGGGTTAGTAACTAACCCTAACCCTCTCATCCCGGGGGCCTGAGGGCAGGGTTAGTAACTAACCCTAACCCTCTCATCCCGGGGGCCTGAGGGCAGGGTTAGTAACTAACCCTAACCCTCTCATCCCGGGGGCCTGAGGGCAGGGTTAGTAACTAACCCTAACCCTCTCATCCCGGGGCCTGAGGGCAGGGTTAGTAACTAACCCTAACCCTCTCATCCCGGGGGCCTGAGGGCCTGAGGGCAGGGTTAGTAACTAACCCTAACCCTCTCATCCCGGGGCCTGAGGGCAGGGTTAGTAACTAACCCTAACCCTCTCATCCCGGGGCCTGAGGGCAGGGTTAGTAACTAACCCTAACCCTCTCATCCCGGGGGCCTGAGTGCAGACTGGGCGCTGCAGCGACCTCTTGTGGAACAAAGCGGACTAGCTGCTAACTTAATATCTGCAACACAGTCGGAACGGTTATTTCTTCACGTTCATTGTTGCTTTGTTTTAACCCAATGATCTTGTCACCTTTAATGGATCAGAAGACAACAGGGAAAGTGGTGATATAATGTATTGGGCTGGGGTCCATGTCTCACCTGTATATGGTGCATATAGGTTCATAGTTCACAGGCAGAGTTGCAAAGAGTATTCAGGTTTGTTTTTAAAGGTTGTGCATAATGATGTCTCTAGTTGGCCAGGTGGTAGACACGGGTCCTCGTTTCTCTAGGCCATCA
This sequence comes from Lota lota, assembly GCA_026745465.1. Taxonomy (NCBI): domain Eukaryota; kingdom Metazoa; phylum Chordata; class Actinopteri; order Gadiformes; family Lotidae; genus Lota; species Lota lota. Next base: position 679,318 of record JACYXH010000453.1, read on the forward strand.
CGAGAAGCCGCTCTATGACGGCCTTGAGCTCAGGAAAGCAGACCTGAAGGATCATTTCATGGCCAGGGCCAGAAACCTGCTTGGCATCGGATAAAGAAGCGTTACCACAATCTTTCACAAGGTTGGTTACTTTATTTGAAAAGGGTAATAAGTTAAATAAAAATCGTTTAAAATGACGGAATCTGTCAGGCGACGTTTGGGTCAGCGGTGCTCGACTCGGCGCCGCGCCGGGGTCAGCGCCTTCATCACCTGGAAGCCGCGTGCCTTGGCGGCTGCGACGCGTGCCGACAACCCGGAGAGCTGACCACGTGCTTCAGAAGACTCCTCCAAGCATGGGCTGTCCGTCACCACGACGGCAGGAGTCACCCGTTTGTGATGGAACAGAGATTCCCGTCGACGACAGCAAGGGCTCGACGCGAGTACTGCGCGGAACCCGTACGGTGTAGTCACCTTCTTCACGTGCGGCAGAGACATCGCTGCGCGCGTCGATATATCGGTGTCCGCTGCCACGGCGGCGTCCGCTTCACCACTACAGCGGCGCTGGATCCTAGCACCGAGGCCTGATGTAGGTAGACCGAAAAAACGAGACGTCGATCGAGTCCGGTGCCGTTGGCCGGGGCTGACGTCAGGTGAACTACCCGTAGAGTCACCTGAGAGCAGCCGGCTGCGGTCGGCAGAGGCGCGCCGCGGCGAGCGGAGGAGAAGCGGTGTGGAGCGCGCGGGAGACGGGATGAGGAAGCGCGGGATCTTCTCCGGCGTCAGGACGATGGTCCGCAGAGACAAGCCGGCTTTTGAGAGGTTCATTGTTCTTACAACAAGATAAAGTGATTTTACTGTCAAAGGACCTCGTTCAGGGAGAGTTCAATTGAGGAAAGTTCGTTGGGTTTATGAAGTGACGTAGCAGCTGGACCCAATCAGGACAGTTGGGTTTATGTAGTGACGTAGCAGCTGGACCCAATCAGGACAGTTGGGTTTATGTAGTGACGTAGCAGCTGGACCCAATCAGGACACAGTTGCACTGATTGTGGAAATTAAGCACAGTTGATACTTTCTAACATTGATCTGCAATGACTTATAGAGAACATCTTTTAGATGATGGATCGGTTAATGTCCTGTCTACAACACATTTGTGTTAATTGGGTGCTGAAATATGGTGTTCGGCTAATTAATGCAACAATGTTACTCCGATTTTTAACATTTGGATAAAGACAATCATCTTTATCTGTTCTATTGTGGACTAAGGGTTAGGGTCAGACTGACCCTAAGGGTTAGGGTCAGACTGACCCTAAGGGTTAGGGTCAGTCTGACCCTGTAAGCACGTGATTGGTGAACACAAACGCGGTCAGCCCTTTCCAACTGTAAACAAGTGTCTGTCAAGGTTTCAAATCAACACTGTATAGACTGTTTGAAACCATTTTCAATGTCACATCCAGTTCGTTTCACTTATAGTACTTTTATTTCAATTTGAATTCCAAATGAAGTAATATGTTTCTCGGGTTGGCCAGGTTTATACTGCCTGGCTTAAGTATTTAAAACGCGCTTTTAGTAGTCCTCTTCGGGACACTGTAGTCCACGTGACCCATGGCCATAACATCCGGCGTCGCATTATGACGTTTCCTAGTCGCTAATCTTAGCACCGCACTTCTCTTTTGACGTCCTTATGAATTTTCCTTCACACCTTGAAGGAAAACAGGACATCATTTTGTGCAGTATTCGACCGAAGCCTTTCTCGATGGCAACCTAAGCAAAAAAAAGAGGCCCTAACCAGTGTCGACTTTAAATGACGTAAGAAGATGGCGGAAAGGTTGGTCTGTAGTGATTGGTTAGGGGGTTAGCGCTGAGGGAGGCGGACTGAAGATGAATGGTTTCATACCAGGGTTAGAGATATATTCATCCATATATTCATCCATATATTCATATACTCTATGCGGAACGGCTCGAGTATTGAGCTGTAGGCTTCGAGGGGAACGGAAATGTAGTTTTGTAGTTTTAATCCACAAGCGGAAGTCAATTGCAGGTAAGATTCGCGCTTCTGAGTGTGCGTTGTGTGTTTAGTAAGTTGTTGTTGATCACAGTAGTTTGTCATGAAACAGACGTTCATCTTTAGCAATTCAACATGTGCTAACAGCTATAGGAACGGTACCGAGATGATGGACCCTGCTGTGGATGTCTCTAAGGATGTCTCCTTAGGTATAAGGATGTCTCCTTAGAACTAAGGATGTCTTTTTAGATCTAAGGATGTCTCCTTAGGTATAAGGATGTCTCCTTAGATATAAGGATGTCTTTTTTTAGATCTAAGGATGTCTCCTTAATATATAAGGATGTCTCCTTAGATATAAGGATGTCTCCTTAGGTATAAGGATGTCTCCTTTATGTATAAGGATGTCTCCTTTATGTATAAGGATGTCTCCTTAGGTATAAGGATGTCTCCTTAGGTATAAGGATGTCTCCTTTATGTATAAGGATGTCTCTTTAGGTATAAGGATGTCTCCTTTATGTATAAGGATGTTTCCTTTATGTATAAGGATGTCTCCTTATGTATAAGGATGTTTCCTTAATATATAAGGATGTCTCCTTAGATATAAGGATGTCTCCTTAGATATCTTTATAGTCCCATAGTGCACACACATGCACACTGTGAGACACACACACATTTCTGACATCATTTCAGTATGAAGAAGTAGTAATTGGTCTTCTTAATCCATGATTTAATTTATCTACAACATGCTTACTTCTTTGTGATCGTGTGTTATGATGTCTGGTCTCAAAGGGTAAAATTATCGTAAAAACCTCATGGTTGATACGATGTCTCATACCAACATAATTATCATACCTTTTGTTTAACTTGATGTTCATCTTCCTTCTGTTCAGAAGACTACCATGAATCCTGAACGCAAACACATCAAACTCCTCCCCCACAATGCACTGCAGCAGTCTCCAGACCCTTCCCACAATGCACTGCAGCAGTCTCCAGACCCTTCCCACAATGCACTGCAGCAGTCTCCAGACCCTTCCCACAATGCACTGCAGCAGTCTCTAGACCCTTCCCACAATGCACTGCAGCAGTCTCCAGACCCTTCCCACAATGCACTGCAGCAGTCTCTAGACCCTTCCCACAATGCACTGCAGCAGTCTCTAGACCCCACTGCGGAAGAGGAAGAGGATCTGTCAGTGGAGGAAGATACAACGGATTCCAGCCTAGTCATCACCATGGGTTAGATTATCACATTATCTCATTATCTAATTTTCACATAATCATGACATATGAGATCATATGACATCATATCATCACATTATAATTTAGGCATATAGTCACATTATCTCAATGTCGCATAACGTTACATCATTGTCACCTCTCATTGTCGGATATTCATATCATATGACATTTTGTCACATTATATCACATTGTATTATCAGATTATCATATTGCCACATTAGCATCAGGGGATGGTTGCCCAATTATTGGTTTATAGATCAGTGTCTGAAAGTTGAAACTCCTGGCTCTTGAGAGTGAACCTTTGGCTCCACTATAGACAGGGAGCCAAAGGTTAGGTTAGGGTCATTAAGGTTAGACAGTGGAGCCAAGGGTTAGGTTAGGGTCATTAAGGTTAGACAGTGGAGCCAAGGGTTAGGTTAGGGTCATTAAGGTTAGACAGTGGAGCCTGTCTAACCTTAATGACGTTTTCCAGATGTCTATGTATGTATGTATGTGCATGTGTGTATGTGCATGTCTGTATGTGTGTATGTGCATGTCTGTATGTGTGTATGTGCATGTCTGTATGTGTGTATGTGCATGTCTGTATGTGTGTATGTGCATGTCTGTATGTGTGTATGTGCACGTTCTTTGTTTGTATGCATGCCTGTTTTTGCCTTTGTTATTAAGTTCCAGTTATAAGCGTGAATCAATAAAAAAAAGTCTAATTATGTCTCTCAGAAGACCGTCAGGACAAGGCTGGGGGCCAGGCTGGGGGCCAGGCTGGGGGCCAGGCTGGGGGCCAGGCTGGGGGCCAGGCTGGGGGCCAGGCTGGGGGCCAGGCTGGGGGGCAGAAGAGGAAGCTGAGCGAGATGATGGGGCCGTCTGACAGTGAGGAGGAGGCGGAGCCCAGGCTGGAGATCGACCGACTGCTGGACCAATCGCTGGAGACCAAGTCCAGACAGCACAAGCTGACCGCTGTCAATGTGAAGAACATCCTCCATGTGAGTCTGCACCTACGTCACATCTCCAAAGCACCTACATCACACCTACGTCACATCTCCAAAGCACCTACATCACAGCTACATCACATCTCCAAAGCACCTACATCACAGCTACATCACAGCTACAAAGCACCTACATCATAGCTACATCACAGCTACATCACATCTACAAAGCAATTACATCACAGCTACATCACAGCTACATCACAGCTACAAAGCACCTGCATCACAGCTACATCACATCTACAAAGCAATTACATCACAGCTACATCACAGCTACATCACAGCTACATCACAGCTACAAAGCACCTACATCACAGCTACATCGCAGCTACATCACAGCTACAAAGCACCTGCATCACAGCTACATCACATCTACAAAGCAATTACATCACAGCTACATCACAGCTACAAAGCACCTGCATCACAGCTACATCACATCTACAAAGCAATTACATCACAGCTACATCACAGCTACATCACAGCTACATCACAGCTACAAAGCACCTGCATCACAGCTACATCACATCTACAAAGCAATTACATCACAGCTACAAAGCACCTGCATCACAGCTACATCACATCTACAAAGCAATTACATCACAGCTACAAAGCACCTGCATCACAGCTACATCACATCTACAAAGCACCTGCATCACAGCTACATCACAGCTACATCACAGCTACAAAGCACCTGCATCACAGCTACATCACAGCTACATCATAGCTACATCACAGCTACATCACAGCTACAAAGCACTTGCATCACAGCTACATCACAGCTACACCACAGCTACAAAGCACCTGCATCACAGCTACATCACAGCTACATCACAGCTACAGAGCACCTGCAGCACACCTGCAGCACACCTGCATCACAGCTACATCACAGCTACATCACAGCTACATCACAGCTTCAAAGCACCTGCATCACAGCTACATCACAGCTACATCACAGCTACAAAGCACCTGCATCATAGCTACATCACAGCTACATCACAGCTGCATCACAGCTACATCACAGCTACATCACAGCTACATCACAGCTACAAAGCACCTGCATCACAGCTACATCACAGCTACATCACAGCTACATATATATACTGAGAAGCTTAACCCTCACTCAGACATCATAATAAACCGCTGCTCAGACACAGGGTTAGGGTTAGCACCACACACACTGTAGCGTTGTACTATAGTTGGATTAGGGTTAACACCACACACACTGTAGCGTTGTACTATAGTTGGGTTAGGGTTAGCCACACACACACTGTAGCGTTGTACTATAGTTGGGTTAGGGTTAGCCACACACACACTGTAGCGTTGTACTATAGTTGGGTTAGGGTTAGCACCACACACACACACTGTAGCGTTGTACTATAGTTGGGTTAGGGTTAGCACCACACACACACACTGTAGCGTTGTGCTATAGTTGTCCGCCTGTAACGCTCTCTCGGTTATACTATAAGTGTACAAGAAGTTCAACCCTCTCTCCAACCTTGGCAGCATTAGTGATCACTAACGAGTGTGTATGACCAGCAGGAAGTGATCACTAACGAGTGTGTATGACCAACAGGAAGTGATCACTAACGAGTGTGTATGACCAACAGGAAGTGATCACTAACGAGCATGTGGTGGCCATGATGAAGGCAGCTCTCAACGAGACGGAGGCTGTGCCGCCCTTTGTGAGACACACACACACACACACACACACACACACACACACACACACACACACACACACACACACACACACACACACACACACACACACACACACACACACACACACACACACACACACACACACACACACACTCTGACCCTGTGTGTGTCTCTAGGAGCCCAAGATGACGCGGTCCAAGCTGAAGGAGGTGGTGGAGAGAGGAGTGGTAAGAACCCTAGCCCTAACCCTTAACCCTACCTTAACTTAACCCTACCTTAACATACCCCTACCTTAACCTAACCCTAACCCATAACCCTACCTTAACATACCCTACCTTAACCTAACCATACCTTAACCCTACCTTAACCTAACCCATAACCCTACCTTAACCTAACCCTAACCATACCTTAACCCTACCTTAACCTAACCCATAACCCTACCTTAACATACCCCTACCTTAACCTAACCCTAACCTAACCCATAACCCTACCTTAATATACCCCTACCTTAACCTAACCATACCTTAACCCTACCTTAACCTAACCCTTAACCCAACTTAACATAACCCTCTGATTGTATTTTAGAAACTATTAAACTTCAGTAAAGTAGACCTACTAGATGCAGGGCGTAGCCTCTGACCATCTTGGAAGTCCATCATCTAACCACTGTGTGTGTGTGTGTGTTAGGTGATTCCAGCGTGGAACATGTCCCCCATCAAGAAGGTCACAGAGGTCAAGGTCAGAGGTTAAATTATAACATAATTCAAGGTTTCTCCCTTTTTCCCCGACGCCTCAAAGTTTTCCTAACGGGCTGCTTCTGAAAACATGATTGAGCCACTAGCGTATCAGCACTACTGTCCCACAATGTCTCTTATCAAACAAAGATCTTCTCTTTAACCTGTAAGTGTGGATCTAAGGATCTTCTCTTTAACCTGTAAGTGTGGCTCTAAGGATCTTCTCTTTAACCTGTAAGTGTGGCTCTAAGGATCTTCTCTTTAACCTGTAAGTGTGGCTCTAAGGATCTTCTCTTTAACCTGTAAGTGTGGATCTAAGGATCCTCTCTTTAACCTGTAAGTGTGGCTCTAAGGATCTTCTCTTTAACCTGTAAGTGTGGCTCTAAGGATCTTCTCTTTAACCTGTAAGTGTGGCTCTAAGGATCTTCTCTTTAACCTGTAAGTGTGGCTCTAAGGATCTTCTCTTTAACCCGTAAGTGTGGATCTAAGGATCCTCTCTTTAACCTGTAAGTGTGGCTCTAAGGATCTTCTCTTTAACCTGTAAGTGTGGCTCTAAGGATCTTCTCTTTAACCTGTAAGTGTGGCTCTAAGGATCTTCTCTTTAACCTGTAAGTGTGGCTCTAAGGATCTTCTCTTTAACCTGTAAGTGTGGATCTAAGGATCTTCTCTTTAACCTGTAAGTGTGGATCTAAGGATCTTCTCTTTAACCTGTAAGTGTGGATCTAAGGATCTTCTCTTTAACCTGTAAGTGTGGCTCTAAGGATCTTCTCTTTAACCTGTAAGTGTGGCTCTAAGGATCTTCTCTTTAACCTGTAAGTGTGGCTCTAAGGATCTTCTCTTTAACCTGTAAGTGTGGCTCTAAGGAGCTTCTCTTTAACCTGTAAGTGTGGATCTAAGGATCCTCTCTTTAACCTGTAAGTGTGGCTCTAAGGATCTTCTCTTTAACCTGTAAGTGTGGCTCTAAGGATCTTCTCTTTAACCCGTAAGTGTGGCTCTAAGGATCTTCTCTTTAACCTGTAAGTGTGGCTCTAAGGATCTTCTCTTTAACCTGTAAGTGTGGATCTAAGGATCCTCTCTTTAACCTGTAAGTGTGGATCTAAGGATCTTCTCTTTAACCTGTAAGTGTGGATCTAAGGATCTTCTCTTTAACCTGTAAGTGTGGCTCTAAGGATCTTCTCTTTAACCTGTAAGTGTGGATCTAAGGATCTTCTCTTTAACCTGTAAGTGTGGATCTAAGGATCTTCACTTTAACCTGTAAGTGTGGCTCTAAGGATCTTCTCTTTAACCTGTAAGTGTGGATCTAAGGATCCTCTCTTTAACCTGTAAGTGTGGATCTAAGGATCTTCTCTTTAACCTGTAAGTGTGGCTCTAAGGATCTTCTCTTTAACCTGTAAGTGTGGCTCTAAGGATCTTCTCTTTAACCTGTAAGTGTGGCTCTAAGGATCCTCTGTTTAACCTGTAAGTGTGGATCTAAGGATCCTCTCTTTAACCTGTAAGTGTGGATCTAAGGATCTTCTCTTTAACCTGTAAGTGTGGCTCTAAGGATCTTCTCTTTAACCTGTAAGTGTGGATCTAAGGATCTTCTCTTTAACCTGTAAGTGTGGCTCTAAGGATCTTCTCTTTAACCTGTAAGTGTGGCTCTAAGGATCTTCTCTTTAACCTGTAAGTGTGGATCTAAGGATCTTCTCTTTAACCTGTAAGTGTGGCTCTAAGGATCTTCTCTTTAACCTGTAAGTGTGGCTCTAAGGATCTTCTCTTTAACCTGTAAGTGTGGATCTAAGGATCTTCTCTTTAACCTGTAAGTGTGGCTCTAAGGATCTTCTCTTTAACCTGTAAGTGTGGATCTAAGGATCTTCTCTTTAACCTGTAAGTGTGGATCTAAGGATCCTCTCTTTAACCTGTAAGTGTGGATCTAAGGATCTTCTCTTTAACCTGTAAGTGTGGATCTAAGGATCTTCTCTTTAACCTGTAAGTGTGGATCTAAGGATCCTCTCTTTAACCTGTAAGTGTGGATCTAAGGATCTTCTCTTTAACCTGTAAGTGTGGATCTAAGGATCTTCTCTTTAACCTGTAAGTGTGGATCTAAGGATCCTCTCTTTAACCTGTAAGTGTGGCTCTAAGGATCTTCTCTTTAACCTGTAAGTGTGGATCTAAGGATCTAAGGAACATTGTTTCTATATATTAGTACTGATATATGTTTATATATGGTACTGATGTATGTAGATTTCAACATGATTGAACATAAAGGATTAAATATACTTTTCATAAATATTTTATATTAAATATATATTGTAGTGACTACGACGTCCACTGTCCCTTCGTGTCGCTCACTCTGGGGTCGGCTGGGTATGTGCATGAGTAGACGCTTGTTGTCTTGCGAAAAAGGGAATGTCCAGATCAAATTGAAATAAAATATCTTCATTTATTAACAATTGTATCGTTAACTGACTTATCCAAATAACGAAAGTAGGGATTAGTGTTATACAAAGGTAAAACAAAAACAACGGCAAGACTAACAAGACTAGCAAGGTATAAAGACAGTGTGCTTTTCCAGCCAAACCCCCTCTAGCCTCCGGTCCTTTCCTTTTAAGGACAACTTGCCCTCTAGGGGGAGCACACAGCACAAACAGCAATTCAACTTGACACACACACACACACACACACACACACACACACACACACACACACACACACACACACACACACACACACACACACACACACACACACACACACACACACACACACACACACACACACACACACACACACACAATACTACAAATTACAACTAAATAAAAACAAAGGGAATTGGCTCCTACATATATAATATATGTTGCATATGAAAGACATAGTTCATATATGTTGTATATTATATGTTTATTAATTACATATATTTTATTGATTTTGTATATAAAATAAATCTTTTATTGCTGTTCTATATTAAATGTACATTATATATGTTGTATATTAAGTATATGGTTAATATTTGGTGTACATTATAAACATATTTTATTGATGTATATAAAATAAATCTTACATTGCTGTTCTATATTAAATATGTGTTGCATATTAAGTATATGGTTAATATTTGGTATTAAACACATCCATTTTATTTCTTTATGTTTAAAAGGCTCCACAGTTTGTGGACATCCACCTGGCTGAGGAAGACTCCTCTGATGAAGAGTATCGCCCTGAGGATGACGAGGAAGATGAGACTGCTGAAGATGTGCGTCCTGATCATACATGTTATATCATATATCATATATGTATAATATATCTGTTATAAATTGTATGCTTCCTGATCATATATTAGGGTTAGGGTTAGGTGTTGACCTCTGACCCTAAACGTCCACTAAGGATCCACATCGCGTTTGAAATGCTGGCGCTGCACCACTATGGCATTGAGTGGGGAAGAGGCCTATATATAGATGTATTTGGTGTGTTTAGACGTTCCAGGAGAGTGACATGGAGAGCACAGCTTCGTCTCCCAGAGGCACCAGAATACAGGAGGTACTGAGTACTATAATACACACTCAACTATTACACTGAATAGCACTACATGCAGTAACTACACTGTGTTTCCCAGACCGCTCGCACCAAACGCCAGAGGGCGGAGTCTAGATCCATGGGACCGCCCCCTCCTCCCCAAGCCCCGCCCACCAACCCTGTGACTGACAGCTCCTTCTTGGAAAAACTACACGCTGTGGAGGAAGAGCTGTCCTGCATGGAACCCTACCAGGTAGGCCTACTAACTAACCCTACCAGGTTGGCCTACTAACTAACCCTACCAGGAAGCCCTACTAACTTACCCAACCAGGAAGGCCTACTAACTAACCCTACCAGGTTGGCCTACTAACTAACCCAACCAGGAACCCCTACTAACTAACCCTACCAGGTAGACCTACTAACTAACCCAACCAGGAAGGCCTACTAACTAACCCTACCAGGTTGGGCTACTAACTAACCCAACCAGGAAGCCCTACTAACTAACCCTACCAGGTAGACCTACTAACTAACCCAACCAGGAAGCCCTACTAACTAACCCTACCAGGTTGGCCTACTAACTAACCCAACCAGGAACCCCTACTAACTAACCCTACCAGGAAGCCCTACTAACTAACCCAACCAGGAAGGCCTACTAACTAACCCTACCAGGTTGGCCTACTAACTAACCCAACCAGGAACCCCTACTAACTAACCCTACCAGGAAGGCCTACTAACTAACCCTACCAGGTAGGCCTACTAACTAACCCTACCAGGTTGGCCTACTAACTAACCCTACCAGGAAGCCCTACTAACTAACCCAACCAGGAAGGCCTACTAACTAACCCTACCAGGTTGGCCTACTAACTAACCCAACCAGGAACCCCTACTAACTAACCCTACCAGGTAGACCTACTAACTAACCCAACCAGGAAGGCCTACTAACTAATCCTACCAGGTTGGCCTACTAACTAACCCAACCAGGAAGCCCTACTAACTAACCCTACCAGGTAGACCTACTAACTAACCCAACCAGGAAGCCCTACTAACTAACCCTACCAGGTAGACCTACTAACTAACGCAAGCTCGCTCTGTGTCCCTCTCTCCTTCTGTCCGTCTGTCTGACTCTCTCTCCTCTCTCTGTGTCTCTCAGCTGCTAGAAGACAACATGATGGCCTACCGCACGCGCTCCAAGCGTCCTCTGAGGAACGTCCCTCTGGGTCGCCTGGAGGCGGAGCTTCGGGCCCCTGACATTACACCTGACATGTATGACTCAGGCCCCGCCCCTGAGGACAGGGAATGGACTCATTGGCTGAGAGGCCTGATGACCTCAGATGTAGAAAACGAAGGTAAGTGTGTGTGTAGTAGAGGTGAACTACTAAAGGTGCACTAATACAGGTGTACTACTAAAGGTGCACTAATACAGGTGAACTACTAAAGGTGCACTAATACAGGTGAACTACTAAAGGTGCACTAATACAGGTGTACTACTAAAGGTGCACTAATACAGGTGTACTAAAGGTGCACTAATACAGGTGAACTACTAAAGGTGCACTAATACAGGTGTACTACTAAAGGTGCACTAATACAGGTGTACTAAAGGTGCACTAATACAGGTGTACTACTAAAGTTGCACTAATACAGGTGTACTACCTTAGGGGCACTAATACAGGTGAACTACTAAAGGTGCACTAATACAGGTGAACTACTAAAGGTGCACTAATACAGGTGTACTACTAAAGTTGCACTAATACAGGTGTACTACCTTAGGGGCACTAATACAGGTGAACTACTAAAGTTGCACTAATACAGGTGAACTACCTTAGGTGCACTAATACAGGTGTACTACTAAAGTTGCACTAATACAGGTGTACTACCTTAGGGGCACTAATACAGGTGAACTACTAAAGTTGCACTAATACAGGTGTACTACCTTAGGGGCACTAATACAGGTGAACTACTAAAGTTGCACTAATACAGGTGAACTACTAAAGTTGCACTAATACAGGTGTACTAAAGGTGCACTAATACAGGTGTACTACTAAAGGTGCAATAATACAGGTGTACTACTAAAGGTGCACTAGTACAGGTGTACTACTAAAGGTGCACTAATACAGGTGAACTACTAAAGGTGCACTAATACAGGTGTACTACCTTAGGTGTACTACTAAAGGTGCACTAATACAGGTGAACTACTAAAGGTGCACTAATACAGGTGAACTACTAAAGGTGCACTAATACAGGTGTACTACTAAAGGTGCACTAATACAGGTGTACTAAAGGTGCACTAATACAGGTGAACTACTAAAGGTGCACTAATACAGGTGAACTACTAAAGGTGCACTAATACAGGTGTAGTACTAAAGGTGCACTAATACAGGTGAACTACTAAAGGTGCACTAATACAGGTGTAGTACTAAAGGTGCACTAATACAGGTGAACTACTAAAGGTGCACTAATACAGGTGTACTACTAAAGGTGCACTAATACAGGTGTACTACTAAAGGTGCACTAATACAGGTGAACTACTAAAGGTGCACTAATACAGGTGAACTACTAAAGGTGCACTAATACAGGTGAACTACTAAAGGTGCACTAATACAGGTGAACCACTAAAGGTGCACTAATACAGGTGTACCACTAAAGGTGCACTAATACAGGTGTAGTACTAAAGGTGCACTAATACAGGTGAACTACCTTAGGGGCACTAATACAGGTGAACTACTAAAGGTGCACTAATACAGGTGAACTACTAAAGGTGCACTAATACAGGTGTACTACTAAAGGTGCACTAATACAGGTGTACTACTAAAGGTGCACTAATACAGGTGTACTACTAAAGGTGCACTAATACAGGTGTACTACTAAAGGTGCACTAATACAGGTGAACTACCTTAGGTGCACTAATACATGTTTTGAGCCAGGTCTTTATTGGGATTCTCTCCCCCCCATCAGAGGAGTGTGATGATGAAGATGACCCAGAGTATAATTTCTTGGCTGACAACCATGAACCCGACCAGGAGGATTACCGTGACGACCGCGCTGTCCGCATCACCAGTCAGTCTCACACACACACACACACACACTATACCTATGCTCTAAACACATGATACACACACACACACACACACACACAAGCATGTGATACACACACAAAGTGTTGATTGTCTCTCTAGAGAAGGAGGTGACGGGGCTGATGGAGGAGCTGTTTGAGACGGTGAGTTTCCACCTTTTATCACACGTGTGTGTGTATATAATGTGTGTGTGGTTGTATATAATGTGTGTGTGTGTGTGTTGAAGGTAGACTGTGTATATATAATGTGTGTGTGTGTAATGCGTTAGTTAAAGGTAGGCTGTGTGTATATATAATGTGTGTGTGTGTGTTAACGGTAGACTGTATGCATATATATAATGTGTGTGTGTGTGTGTGTTAGTTAAAGGAGGACCTTGTCAGTCAGGACTGTGATGATGAAGGCCACGAGGAAGAGGATGAGCAACAAGAACACTCACCCTTGTAAGACACACACACACACACACACACACACACACACACACACACACACACACACACACACTCACTCACTCACTCACTCACTCACTCACTCACTCACTCACTCACTCACTCACTCACTCACTCACTCACTCACTCACTCACTCACTCACTCACTCACTCACTCACTCACTCACTCACTCACTCACTCACTCACTCACTCACTCACTCACTCACTCACTCTCACACACACACACACACACTCTCTGTCTCTCTCTCTGTCTCCTGATCACCTGTGTCTTTTTGACCTGCTCTAGGTCGGTGGAGTCCCAGGATCGGCCAATCAAAGAGCTGCGTACGGTCCGGCAGCAACTGGAACTGATGAGACACCGCAGACACACACACAGGAACCACACACACACCCCAGAACCCCTCACTCTAACACTGGAGCCCCCACAGAGAACACGACTACTGCAACAGGTGCAGCAGGTAACCCTAACCCTAATGTATACACTTACCCTAATGTATACACTTACCCTAATGTATACACTTACCCTAATGTATACACTTACCCTAATATATACACTTACCCTAATGTATATAGTAACCCTAATGTATACACTTACCCTAATGTATATAGTAACCCTAATGTATACACTTACCCTAATGTATACACTTACCCTAATGTATACACTTACCCTAATGTATACACTTACCCTAATATATACACTTACCCTAATGTATACACTTACCCTAATGTATACACTTACCCTAATGTATACACTTACCCTAATATATACACTTACCCTAATGTATACACTTACCCTAATATATACACTTACCCTAATGTATACACTTACCCTAATATATACACTTACCCTAATGTATACACTTACCCTAATATATACACTTACCCTAATGTATACACTTACCCTAATGTATATAGTAACCCTAATGTATACACTTACCCTAATGTATATAGTAACCCTAATGTATACACTTACCCTAATGTATACACTTACCCTAATGTATACACTTACCCTAATGTATACACTTACCCTAATGTATACACTTACCCTAATGTATATAGTAACCCTAATGTATACACTTACCCTAATGTATATAGTAACCCTAATATATACACTTACCCTAATGTATACACTTACCCTAATGTATACACTTACCCTAATATATACACTTACCCTAATGTATACACTTACCCTAATGTATACACTTACCCTAATATATACACTTACCCTAATGTATACACTTACCCTAATATATACACTTACCCTAATGTATACACTTACCCTAATGTATACACTTACCCTAATGTATACACTTACCCTAATGTATACACTTACCCTAATGTATACACTTACCCTAATGTATACACTTACCCTAATATATACACTTACCCTAATGTATACACTTACCCTAATATATACACTTACCCTAATATATACACTTACCCTAATGTATACACTTACCCTAATATATACACTTACCCTAATGTATACACTTACCCTAATGTATACACTTACCCTAATATATACACTTACCCTAATGTATACACTTACCCTAATATATACACTTACCCTAATGTATACACTTACCCTAATGTATATAGTAACCCTAATGTATACACTTACCCTAATGTATATAGTAACCCTAATGTATACACTTACCCTAATATATACACTTACCCTAATGTATACACTTACCCTAATGTATACACTTACCCTAATGTATACACTTACCCTAATGTATACACTTACCCTAATATATACACTTACCCTAATGTATACACTTACCCTAATATATACACTTACCCTAATGTATACACTTACCCTAATGTATATAGTAACCCTAATGTATACACTTACCCTAATGTATATAGTAACCCTAATGTATACACTTACCCTAATATATACACTTACCCTAATGTATACACTTACCCTAATGTATACACTTACCCTAATGTATACACTTACCCTAATGTATATAGTAACCCTAATGTATACACTTACCCTAATGTGTACACTTACCCTAATGTATACACTTACCCTAATGTATACACTTACCCTAATGTATATAGTAACCCTAATGTATACACTTACCCTAATGTGTACACTTACCCTAATGTATACACTTACCCTAATGTATACACTTACCCTAATGTGTACACTTACCCTAATGTATATAGTAACCCTAATGTATACACTTACCCTAATGTATACACTTACCCTAATGTATATAGTAACCCTAATGTATACACTTACCCTAATGTATACACTTACCCTAATGTGTACACTTACCCTAATGTATACACTTACCCTAATGTGTATATAGTAACCCTAATGTATACACTTACCCTAATGTATACACTTACCCTAATGTATACACTTACCCTAATGTATATAGTAACCCTAATGTATACACTTACCCTAATGTATACACTTACCCTAATGTATATAGTAACCCTAATGTATACACTTACCCTAATGTGTACACTTACCCTAATGTATACACTTACCCTAATGTATATAGTAACCCTAATGTATACACTTACCCTAATGTATACACTTACCCTAATGTATATAGTAACCCTAATGTATACACTTACCCTAATGTATATAGTAACCCTAATGTATACACTTACCCTAATGTATACACTTACCCTAATGTATATAGTAACCCTAATGTATACACTTACCCTAATGTATATAGTAACCCTAATGTATACACTTACCCTAATGTATACACTTACCCTAATGTATATAGTAACCCTAACCCTAATGTATATAGTAACCCTAACATTAATGTAAATAGTAACCCTAACACTAATGTATATAGTAACCCTAACACTAATGTATATAGTAACCCTAATGTATATAGTAACCCTAACCCTAATGTATATAGTAACCCTAACACTAATATATATAGTAACCTTAACACTAATGTATATGATAACCCTAATGTATATAGTAACCCTAACACTAATGTATATAATAACCTTAACACTAATGTATATAGTAACCCTAATGTATACACTTACCCTAATGTGTACACTTACCCTAATGTATACACTTACCCTAATGTATATAGTAACCCTAATGTATACACTTACCCTAATGTATACACTTACCCTAATGTATATAGTAACCCTAATGTATACACTTACCCTAATGTATATAGTAACCCTAATGTATACACTTACCCTAATGTATACACTTACCCTAATGTATATAGTAACCCTAATGTATACACTTACCCTAATGTATATAGTAACCCTAATGTATACACTTACCCTAATGTATACACTTACCCTAATGTATATAGTAACCCTAACCCTAATGTATATAGTAACCCTAACATTAATGTAAATAGTAACCCTAACACTAATGTATATAGTAACCCTAACACTAATGTATATAGTAACCCTAATGTATATAGTAACCCTAACCCTAATGTATATAGTAACCCTAACACTAATGTATATAGTAACCTTAACACTAATGTATATGATAACCCTAATGTATATAGTAACCCTAACCCTAATGTATATAGTAACCCTAACACTAATGTATATAATAACCTTAACACTAATGTATATAGTAACCCTAACACTAATGTATATAATAACCTTAACACTAATGTATATGATAACCCTAATGTATATAGTAACCCTAACCCTAATGTATAATATACTATTCTTGTTGTTAGCATGTCCAGCTGCTGCTCCAGGTTCACCTGCTGACCAGCTGTCTTCCTGAACTCCACAGTGAAGCTGTAATCACCAAGCACTTCCTGGTAACACACTATCATGGCCAAGCACTTCCTGGTAACACACTATCATGGCCAAGCACTTCCTGGTAACACACTATCATGGCCAAGCACTTCCTGGTAACACACTATCATGGCCAAGCACTTCCTGGTAACACACTATCATGACCAAGCACTTCCTGGTAACACACTATCATGACCAAGCACTTCCTGGTAACACACTATCATGACCAAGCACTTCCTGGTAACACCACAACAACACTCACACTTTTATTGCCTATTTAGTTGTATATTATTACATCTAGCCTACCATAAAATGTAGGCGAGATGGACCTCGGAGAAGGTCCATCTCGGGCTTAAACTGGTAGTGGAAACGCCAATCAGCGCAGTACAGTTACATATATTTCTGCACCGCCACAATTGCTAATGGAAAAACTCACTCACTGTCTCTTTCACTCGCTCACTCATGTCCCTCTCTCAGGTGGAGCTGGACATCCTGGCCCAGAGAGGGGAGGTGATGAGAGGTACTGGAAGTGTCTTCAGGGCGTCCAACCTGTGTGAGGCGCTGCAGCTGCTGGAGGAGGAGCAGCGCACTCCTCTGGTGTACCAGCCCCAGACACGCCCACCCGACGCCCTCGGACGCAGTAAGACCCTTACCCGGACCTCTAACCTTCCACCTCTTATCCCCACCGCTAACCCTGACCTCTAACCCTGACCTCTAATCCCCACCTCTAACCCTGACCTCTAATCCCCACCTCTAACCATCCACCTCTTATCCCCACCTCTAACCCTGACCTCTAACCCTGACCTCTAACCATCCACCTCTAACCCTGACCTCTAACCATCCACCTCTAACCCTGACCTCTAACCATCCACCTCTTATCCCCACCGCTAACCCTGACCTCTAACCATCCACCTCTAACCCTGACCTTTAATCCCCACCTCTAACCCTGACCTCTAATCCCCACCTCTAACCCTGACCTCTAGCCCTGACCTCTAACCCTGACCTCTAGCCCTGACCTCTAGCCCGGACCTCTAGCCCTGACCTCTAACCCTAACCCAGCCCTGACCTCTACCCCTGACCTCTAGCCCTGACCTCTACCCCTGACCTCTAGCCCTGACCTCTAGCCCTAACCCAGCCCTGACCTCTAGCCCTGACCTCTAACCCTAACCCAGCCCTGACCTCTATCCCTGACCTCTAGCCCTGACCTCTAGCCCTGACCTCTAACCGGCTACAAATACTGCCACATTGTTGATTAGTTATATGACGCGTGGAAGGGCTATTCCTTCAGCACGCTACACTAACCCTATCAACACGAGTTGTACCCTGTTCAGCATCACCATGGAAACCGTGCTTGTGAGTCATGTTCATCCAGCAGAAGGATCCATATTTTACTATCCTGAAATGGACACAAAATGATCTTACTATCAAACATTATGGGACTTTTGGCATTGTTGATCGTACTGACGGCAAAAGGATCCTACAAATACGATAATTATCGTTCTACTGGTTACGCTGGTTTGATCACCCAAACTGGTATTGTCTTTTTCAGTGGTTAAACTGGTTACGCTGGTTTGATCACCCAAACTGGTATTGTCCTTTTCAGTGGTTAAACTGGTTACGCTGGTTTGATCACCCAAACTGGTATTGTCCTTTTCAGTGGTTAAACTGTGTTTGGCTTCTTCCTGCAGTGCGCTGCTATCCAGTGCTGCCAGCCCAGCTCGCGTGGCTGTTTGCTACAAGAGCCGTCTTCCTCTACCCAGAGCTGCTGCCCTGCGCCAGCCTGGCCCCCGCTCTCTACTGCCACCGCAAGGCAGCAAGCTTCACTGCTGCTGAAGACTGGTACTGACTCTCTCTTGGCTCTGTGTGTTGAATGCATTATCACTAGACTCATTATCACTAGACTCATTATAACAAGACTCATTATAACAAGACTCATTATCACTAGACTCATTATCACTAGACTCATTATCACTAGACTCATTATAACAAGACTCATTATCACTAGACTCATTATCACTAGACTCATTATAACAAGACTCATTATCACAACAAAGACTCATTATCTCAACATAGACTCATTATCACAAGACTCATTATCACAACATAGACTCATTATCTCAACATAGACTCATTATCACAAGACTCATTATCTCAACATAGACTCATTATCACAAGACTCATTATCTCAACATAGACTCATTATAACAAGACTCATTATCTCAACATAGACTCATTATCTCAACATAGACTCATTATCACAAGACTCATTATCTCAACATAGACTCATTATCACAAGACTCATTATCTCAACATAGACTCATTATAACAAGACTCATTATCTCAACAGAGACTCATTATCACAACATAGACTCATTATCTCAACATAGACTCATTATCACAAGACTCATTATCTCAACATAGACTCATTATCACAAGACTCATTATCTCAACATAGACTCATTATAACAAGACTCATTATCTCAACATAGACTCATTATCTCAACATAGACTCATTAGCACAAGACTCATTATCTCAACATAGACTCATTATCACAAGACTCATTATCTCAACATAGACTCATTATCACAAGACTCATTATCTCAACATAGACTCATTATCACAAGACTCAGTATCTCAACATAGACTCATTATCACAAGACTCATTATCTCAACATAGACTCATTATCACAAGACTCAGTATCTCAACATAGACTCATTATCACAAGACTCATTATCATAACATACTTATCTCAACATAGACTCATCACAAGATGGCAGGGTTCCTGCTTACAGGGAAACCAAAGTGATCCCAGACCGTAGACCTGGAGGGGGTCTTAAGGGCTGGGTTAGCGCTGCCATTTTGCGGTCCTGCCCTTAGCGAAGTGCTTACTTGCCATGGTTGACGACCTACGCGTTTTGTGTGATGGGCTGCCTGGCAGCACATGATGCATTTTTCAGTTGAAGTTCAAACTCTGTGTGTGTGTAGTCTTGTGGTGCTGGGTCTGAGGACCATGGAGGGGACTGCAGACCCGGTTCAGCTGGTGTCTCGCTTCCTGGTGAGGAGGACCAGTGCTCAGATACGACAAAGAATCCAACAGTGTTGTAGAGCTGGAGTACCCAACAACATCATCAAGGTAAACACACTGATACTGGTCACAGAGTAGAGCTGGTGTACTACTGGTGTACTAAACAAGGTGATAGAGCTGGAGTACTAAACAAGGGGATAGAGCTGGAGTACTAAACAAGGTGATAGAGCTGGAGTACTAAACAAGGGGATAGAGCTGGAGTACTAAACAAGGTGATAGAGCTGGAGTACTAAACAAGGGGATAGAGCTGGAGTACTAAACAAGGTGATAGAGCTGGAGTACTAAACAAGGTGATAGAGCTGGAGTACTAAACAAGGTGATAGAGCTGGAGTACTAAACAAGGGGATAGAGCTGGAGTACTAAACAAGGTGATAGAGCTGGAGTACTAAACAAGGGGATAGAGCTGGAGTACTAAACAAGGTGATAGAGCTGGAGTACTAAACAAGGTGATAGAGCTGGAGTACTAAACAAGGTGATAGAGCTGGAGTACTAAACAAGGGGATAGAGCTGGAGTACTAAACAAGGTGATAGAGCTGGAGTACTAAACAAGGGGATAGAGCTGGAGTACTAAACAAGGTTATAGAGCTGGAGTACTAAACAAGGTGATAGAGCTGGAGTACTAAACAAGGTTATAGAGCTGGAGTACTAAACAAGGTGATAGAGCTGGAGTACTAAACAAGGTGATAGAGCTGGAGTACTAAGCAAGGGGATAGAGCTGGAGTACTAAACAAGGGGATAGAGCTGGAGTACTAAACAAGGTGATAGAGCTGGAGTACTAAACAAGGTGATAGAGCTGGAGTACTAAACAAGGGGATAGAGCTGGAGTACTAAACAAGGGGATAGAGCTGGAGTACTAAACAAGGTGATAGAGCTGGAGTACTAAACAAGGTGATAGAGCTGGAGTACTAAACAAGGTGATAGAGCTGGAGTACTAAACAAGGGGATAGAGCTGGAGTACTAAACAAGGTTATAGAGCTGGAGTACTAAACAAGGTGATAGAGCTGGAGTACTAAACAAGGGGATAGAGCTGGAGTACTAAACAAGGGGATAGAGCTGGAGTACTAAACAAGGTGATAGAGCTGGAGTACTAAACAAGGTTATAGAGCTGGAGTACTAAACAAGGTGATAGAGCTGGAGTACTAAACAAGGGGATAGAGCTGGAGTACTAAACAAGGGGATAGAGCTGGTGTACTAAACAAGGTGATAGAGCTGGAGTACTAAACAAGGGGATAGCGCTGGAGCCTTAATAATATAGCGTTAACAATGCAGACTTAACAATATAGCCTACATAATATAGCCTTAATAATATAGCCGTTAAGCCATTAAGGCTATATTAATGATATATTGAGTCATTATTTATTTTATGCGTTAAAGCTATATTAATGTTATATTGAGTATATATTTACTTTAGGGTAAGGGCTATAGGGTTAATGGATCGTAATCGTGAGGTTTAAAATCCTGATCGTGAGGTTTAATATCGTGATCGTGAGGTTTAAAATCGTGATCGTAAGGTTTAATATCGTGATCGTAAGGTTTAATATCGTGATCGTGAGGTTTAAAATCGTGATCGTAAGGTTTAATATCGTGATCGTGAGGTTTAATATCGTGATCGTGAGGTTTAAAATCGTGATCGTGAGGTTTAATATCGTAATCGTAAGGTTTAATATCGTGATCGTGAGGTTTAATATCGTAATCGTAAGGTTTAATATCGTGATCGGGAGGTTTAATATCGTGATCGTGATCGTAAGGTTTAATATCGTAATCGTGAGGTTTAATATCGTGATCGTGATCGTGAGGTTTAATATCGTGATCGTGATTGTAAGGTTTAATATCGTAATTGTAAGGTTTAATATCGTGATCGTGAGGTTTAATATCGTGATCGTAAGGTTTAATATCGTAATCGTAAGGTTTAATATCGTGATCGTGAGGTTTAATATCGTGATCGTAAGGTTTAATATCGTGATCGTAAGGTTTAATATCGTGATCGTGAGGTTTAATATCGTGATCGTAAGGTTTAATATCGTAATCGTAATCGTGAGGTTTAATATCGTAATCGTGAGGTTTAATATTGTGATCGTGAGGTTTAATAACGTGATCGTAAGGTTTAATATCGTGATCGTAAGGTTTAATATCGTGATCGTAAGGTTTAATATCGTGATCGTGAGGTTTAATATCGTGATCGTGAGGTTTAATATCGTGATCGTAAGGTTTAATATCGTAATCATAATCGTGAGGTTTAATATCGTGATCGTGAGGTTTAATATCGTGATCGTGAGGTTTAATAACGTGATCGTGAGGTTTAATATCGTGATCGTAATCGTAAGGTTTAATATCGTGATCGTGAGGTTTAATATTGTTATCGTGATCGTGAGGTTTAATATCGTGATCGGGAGGTTTAATTCGTAATCGTGATCGTGAGGTTTAATATCGTGATCGTAAGGTTTAATATCGTGATCGTAAGGTTTAATATCATGATCGTAAGGTTTAATATCGTGATCGGGAGGTTTAATTCGTAATCGGGAGGTTTAATATCATAATCGTAATCGTGAGGTTTAATATCGTGATCGTAATCGTAAGGTTTAATATCGTGATCGGGAGGTTTAATATCGTGATCGTAAGGTTTAATATCGTGATCGTAAGGTTTAATATCGTGATCGGGAGGTTTAATACGTGAGTTTTGACAGCTGTTATCTATTCATTTAAACACATCCATTTCCTGTTTCCATACGTGTGTGTTTAGGTGTACCGGTACCAGCGGGCCGTGGGTTTGATGCCAGCAGCCTGCAGCAGCAGGGTGGAGCCGGCAGAGCAGCGCCCCCCGGTGGAGAGAGACCAGAGGCTGCAGCCCGCCTGGCTTTCTGTTGGTTGCATTTTATAACATTTACGTACTTATGATATGCACATACTTTAACATGTTTACATACTAGAGAGAGAGAGAGAGAGAGAGAGAGAGAGAGAGAGAGAGAGAGAGAGAGAGAGAGAGAGAGAGAGAGAGAGAGAGAGAGAGAGAGAGAGAGAGAGAGAGAGAGAGAGAGAGAGAGAGAGAGAGAGAGAGAGACACAGAGAGAGAGACAGAGAGAGAGAGAGAGAGAGAGAGAGAGATTATTTTAGAAATGGAGTATTCTACCAATTAATCCATCGAGAAATCTGATAAATACTTTAGCTACCCATTACATATGGCAATAATCAATGTACATTCTTTTCTAGCCTTCATCTCAGCAACAATCATATTGATTTACGTTGTTAACGTTAGCTTGTGCTGGGTCTGCTCTGTGGACACTGTGGTGAGATGCTACTGTGCTGGGCTAGTTCTGTTGTACCGTATACCACTGGACAGCGTTTTGCTTTGTTTGACTTTGAAATGATCGTTTTCTCCGGCCTGTTCTCTTAGCCCCTCGCTATTTTCTCTCTTTTCATCCATTATGCAATCTGCTCCATCATCTTCATCGCGTCCAGTGTGAGCACATTGTGCGACAGCAGTAATCATCCTTTGTGTGCGTTATAGTTCTGTGGATTAAACGAGGCTTGCATCAATGTTTTATAGTAGTCGAGTTACTCGAGTTTCTCAAGGAATTTACAGCCCTTCTAGATACCTACAATTAAGACCCTAACCCTACAATTAAGACCCTAACCCTACAATTAAGACCCTAACCCTACAATTAAGACCCTAACCCTACAATTAAGACCCTAACCCTACAATTAAGACCCTAACCCTACAATTAAGACCCTAACCCTACAATTAAGACATCTGAGGGCAGCAGCCGCTACAACAGGCAGCAAAGTAAAGCCCTACGTGTCTGTAGAGAGAAGCTAATGGATAACACTGTACCTGTAGAGGCTAATGGATAACACTGTACCTGTAGAGAGGCTAATGGATAACACTGTACCTGTAGAGAGGCTAATGGATGATAACACTGTACCTCACCTGTAGAGGCTAATGGATAACACTGTACCTCACCTGTAGAGAGGCTAATGGATGATAACACTGTACCTGTAGAGAGGCTAATGGATGATAACACTGTACCTGTAGAGAGGCTAATGGATGATAACACTGTACCTGTAGAGAGGCTAATGGATGATAACACTGTACCTGTAGAGGCTAATGGATGATAACACTGTACCTGTAGAGAGGCTAATGGATGATAACACTGTACCTGTAGAGAGGCTAATGGATGATAACACTGTACCTGTAGAGGCTAATGGATGATAACACTGTACCTGTAGAGAGGCTAATGGATGATAACACTGTACCTGTAGAGAGGCTAATGGATGATAACACTGTACCTGTAGAGAGAGGCTAATGGATGATAACACTGTACCTCACCTGTAGAGGCTAATGGATGATAACACTGTACCTGTAGAGAGGCTAATGGATGATAACACTGTACCTGTAGAGAGAAGCTAATGGATGATAACACTGTACCTGTAGAGGCTAATGGATAACACTGTACCTGTAGAGGCTAATGGATGATAACACTGTACCTGTAGAGGCTAATGGATGATAACACTGTACCTGTAGAGAGAAGCTAATGGATGATAACACTGTACCTGTAGAGGCTAATGGATAACACTGTACCTGTAGAGGCTAATGGATGATAACACTGTACCTGTAGAGGCTAATGGATAACACTGTACCTGTAGAGAGGCTAATGGATGATAACACTGTACCTGTAGAGGCTAATGGATGATAACACTGTACCTGGAGAGAGGCTAATGGATGATAACACTGTACCTCACCTGTAGAGAGGCTAATAGATGATAACATTGTACCTCACCTGTAGAGAGGCTAATGGATGATAACACTGTACCTGTAGAGGCTAATGGATGATAATACTGTACCTCACCTGTAGAGAGGCTAATGGATGATAACACTGTACCTGTAGAGGCTAATGGATGATAATACTGTACCTGTAGAGAGGCTAATGGATGATAACACTGTACCTGTAGAGGCTAATGGATGATAACACTGTACCTGGAGAGAGGCTAATGGATGATAACACTGTACCTCACCTGTAGAGAGGCTAATAGATGATAACATTGTACCTCACCTGTAGAGAGGCTAATGGATGATAACACTGTACCTGTAGAGGCTAATGGATGATAATACTGTACCTCACCTGTAGAGAGGCTAATAGATGATAACACTGTACCTCACCTGTAGAGAGGCTAATGGATGATAACACTGTACCTGTAGAGAAGCTAATGGATGATAACACTGTACCTCACCTGTAGAGAGGCTAATGGATGATAACACTGTACCTGGAGAGAGGCTAATGGATGATAACACTGTACCTCACCTGTAGAGAGGCTAATGGATGATAACACTGTACCTGTAGAGAGGCTAATGGATGATAACACTGTACCTGTAGAGAGGCTAATGGATGATAACACTGTACCTGTAGAGAGGCTAATGGATGATAACGCTGTACCTGTAGAGAGGCTAATGGATGATAACACTGTACCTGGAGAGAGGCTAATGGATGATAACACTGTACCTGTAGAGAGGCTAATGGATGATAACGCTGTACCTGTAGAGAGGCTAATGGATGATAACACTGTACCTGGAGAGAGGCTAATGGATGATAACACTGTACCTGTAGAGAGGCTAATGGATGATAACACTGTACCTGTAGAGAGGCTAATGGATGATAACACTGTACATGTAGAGAGGCTAATGGATGATAACACTGTACCTGGAGAGAGGCTAATGGATGATAACACTGTACCTGTAGAGAAGCTAATGGATGATAACACTGTACCTGGAGAGAGGCTAATGGATGATAACACTGTACCTCACCTGTAGAGAAGCTAATGGATGATAACACTGTACCTGTAGAGAGGCTAATGGATGATAACACTGTACCTCACCTGTAGAGAAGCTAATGGATGATAACACTGTACCTGTAGAGAGGCTAATGGATGATAACACTGTACCTCACCTGTAGAGAGGCTAATGGAGGATAACACTGTACCTCACCTGTAGAGAAGCTAATGGATGATAACACTGTACCTGGAGAGAGGCTAATGGATGATAACACTGTACCTGTAGAGAGGCTAATGGATGATAACACTGTACCTCACCTGTAGAGAAGCTAATGGATGATAACACTGTACCTGGAGAGAGGCAAGTGGATGATAACACTGTACCTGTAGAGAGGCTAATGGATGATAACACTGTACTGTACCTGTAGAGAGGCTAATGGATGATAACACTGTACCTGTAGAGAGGCTAATGGATGATAACACTGTACCTGGAGAGAGGCAAATGGATGATAACACTGTACTGTACCTGTAGAGAGGCTAATGGATGGTAACACTGTACCTGTAGAGAGGCTAATGGATGATAACACTGTACCTGTAGAGAGGCTAATGGATGATAACACTGTACCTGTAGAGAGGCTAATGGATGATAACACTGTACCTGTAGAGAGGCTAATGGATGATAACACTGTACCTGGAGAGAGGCTAATGGATGATAACACTGTACCTCACCTGTAGAGAAGCTAATGGATGATAACACTGTACCTGGAGAGAGGCTAATGGATGATAACACTGTACCTGTAGAGAGGCTAATGGATGATAACACTGTACCTGGAGAGAGGCTAATGGATGATAACACTGTACCTGTAGAGAGGCTAATGGATGATAACACTGTACCTGTAGAGAGGCTAATGGATGATAACACTGTACCTGTAGAGAGGCTAATGGATGATAACACTGTACCTGTAGAGAGGCTAATGGATGATAACACTGTACCTGTAGAGAGGCTAATGGATGATAACACTGATATTTCCACCTCTTACGTTGTTATACTCAAAACTATCTTTTAATCTGAACTAGGCTTAAGGGGAATACTAAGTTAATTATGTGTCTCTTTCAGAGAAGTCTACCGGTCATCTACTCCTCCCTCCAGACCATAATACCCAGCTCCTCCTCCCTCCAGACCATAATACCCCCTAGTGTCAGGCGGTCGCGGCGTTGCCATAGAACCCTGCTGAGCAGGAGGTACAGTTTCCCAGCAGGACAGGCATACCCACCCCTCCTCCCCCACAACCTGGCCTTCCAACGCATGGGCTTCGTCCTCATACAAGCCCCTGCTGCTGGCCCCGCTACTCTTAGCCTAACAGGTAGCCCTACTGGTAGCCAAACAGGTAGCCCATCTGGTAGCCTAACAGGTAGCCCATCTGGTAGCCTAACTGGTAGCCCATCTGGTAGCCCTACTGGTAGACAAACAGGTAGCCCATCTGGTAGCCAAACAGGTAGCCCATCTGGTAGCCAAACAGGTAGCCCATCTGGTAGCCAAACAGGTAGCCCATCTAGTAGCCTTACAGGTAGCCCATCTGGTAGCCCTACTGGTAGCCAAACAGGTAGCCCATCTGGTAGCCTAACAGGTAGCCCATCTGGTAGCCTAACAGGTAGCCCATCTGGTAGCCTAATAGGTAGCCCTACTGGTAGCCAAACAGGTAGTCCATCTGGTAGCCCATCTGGTAGCCAAACAGGTAGCCCTACTGGTAGCATAACAGGTAACTCTACTGGTAGCCCATCTGGTAACCAAACAGGTAGCTTTACTGGCAGCCCATCTGGTAGCCTAACAGGTAGCTCTACTGGCAGCCCATCTGGTAGCCTAACAGGTAGCTCTACTGGCAGCCCATCTGGTAGCCTAACAGGTAGCTCTACTGGCAGCCCATCTGGTAACCAAACAGGTAGCTCTACTGGCAGCCCATCTGGTAGCCTAACAGGTAGCTCTACTGGCAGCCCATCTGGTAGCCTAACAGGTAGCTCTACTGGCAGCCCATCTGGTAGCCTAACAGGTAGCTCTACTGGCAGCCCAACTGACCCTGCAGAGAGGAGGAAGAGCAGGAGGTGTAGTTGCAATGTTAAGTATCATCTCCCAGAATCGGGGGTGGGGGAGATAGCAACTGGGCAGGATGGAGGAGATGATGGAGGAGTAGTTGATGAAGGAGGAGGAGATGACGGAGGAGATGATGGAGGAGGAGGAGACGACGATGATGGAGTAGGAGGAGATGATGATGGAGGAGGAGATGATGGAGGAGGAGGAGGAGGAGATGATCATGGAGGAGATGACGATGATGATGGAGGAGGAGATGATGATGGAGGAGGAGATGATGATGGAGGAGGAGATGATGATGGAGGAGGAGGAGGAGATGATGATGATGGAGGAGGAGATGATGATGGAGGAGGAGATGATGATGGAGGAGGAGGACAATGCGAGACAGGAAGCCCCTCTGTCTGGGCCAACAACGTCTCCCTCAGCCCCTCTGGAGACAAGCTGGTGCTGTGGACGCGGTGAGACCTCTGTGTGTGTGAAGGGAGTGGCTCATCAGTGAATGCTGGGTGTGATAATAACCCTGACCCCTCTTCCAGTGAGTTGGACCGCTCCATCTTGATGACCTGTCAGCAAATGGGAGCCAATCACAAAACATTCTGCCTCCTCGCCGCCCTTCTGGGCAACAAAACATCCAATCAGGTTAGAGACTTGTACTACTATTATAATACAGATTCTAATAGATGAATATTATACTATTATAATACAGATTCTAATAGATGAATATTATACTATTATAATACAGATTCTAATAGATGAATATTATACTATTATACTGATTATAATAGATGAATATTATACTATTATACAGATTATAATAGATGAATATTATACTATTATACAGATTATAATAGATGACTATTATACAGATTATAATAGATGACTATTATACTGTTATACAGATTATAATAGATGACTATTATACTATGATACATATTATAATAGATGAATATTATACTATGATACAGATTATAATAGATGACTATTATACTATGATACAGATTATAATAGATGACTATTATACTGATTATAATAGATGAATATTATACTATTATACTGATTATAATAGATGACTATTATATTATGATACAGATTATAATAGATTACTATTATACTATTATACAGATTATAATAGATGAATATTATACTATTATACAGATTATAATAGATTACTATTATGCTATTATACAGATATAATAGATTACTAGGCTTATTCCGATTATAATCTTTAACCATTCATATTATACTATACTAATACTATTATACAGATTATAATATATTACAATTATTACTATTCATATTATAATCTAACTATTATTAAAATAATAATCTATTACTATTATAATTAAGATTATAATCGAATTAATACATATTATAGTCTACCACTATTATACAGATTATAATCTATTACTATTAAACAGATTATAATCTATTTCTATAATACAGATTATAATCTATATGATACCGATTATAATCTCCTACTATTATTATTCAGATTATAATCTATTACTATTATTCAGACTAATTCATTATAGTCTATATATAAACTAACGATTATAATCTGTTTAATCTGTTTATAAACTATTATTAATAGTTTGTTTTCATAAAGCACTTGGACAGTGTTCACTCCTCTGTACTCTCCTCCTTTCCTCTCCTCTTTTCTCCTTACCTCTCTCCTCTCTTCTCCTCCTCTCCTCTTGTCTCCTTTCCTTTTTCCAGGTCTGTGATCGTTTCCAACAGTTGATGACACTCTTCCACTCTGCTAAGCAGAAATCCACCTCCAGCTCACCGGCCCATCACCAAATCAGCAACCAGGAAGCAGCCCACCACCCAATCAGCAACCAGGAAGCAGCCCACCACCCAATCAGCAACCAGGAAGCAGCCCACCGCCCAATCAGCAACCAGGAAGCAGCCCCTGACTGAAAACTGGCCAATCAAGCTCCAGCTTATTGCTCGGTCTACCACTCCTCTACAGACATCGGAGTCCTGGATGTCTTATGCAGCAATGAAAGTCTTTCGGGAGCTGCCCAGTACTACTATAGTCTACTGGTTATACTGGGATCTGCCTGGTACTACTATAGTCTACTGGTTATACTGGGATCTGCCCAGTACTACTATAATCTACTGGTTATACTGGGATCTGCCCGGTACTACTATAGTCTACTGGTTATACTGGATCTGCCCAGTACTACTATAGTCTACTGGTTATACTGGGATCTGCCCAGTACTACTATAGTCTACTGGTTATACTGGGAGCTCTCTAGTACTACTATAGTCTACTGGTTATACTGGGAGCTCTCTAGTACTACTATAGTCTACTGGTTATACTGGGAGCTCTCCAGTACTACTATAATCTACTGGTTATACTGGGAGCTCTCTAGTACTACTATAGTCTACTGGTTATACTGGGAGCTCTTCATTATTACTATAATCTACTGGTTATACTGGGAGCTCTCTAGTACTACTATAATCTACTGGTTATACTGGGAGCTCTCTAGTACTACTATAATCTACTGGTTATACTGGGAGCTCTCTAGTACTACTATAATCTGGTTATACTGGGAGCTCTCCAGGACTACTGTAGTCTACTGGTTATACTGGGAGCTCTCCAGTATTACTATAATCTAGTGGTTATACTGGGAGCTCTCTAGTACTACTATAATCTACTGGTTATAATGGCAGCTGCACTACTATAGTACTCAATGCCATCTTCCAGTTATGACTCCTCCAGCAAGAGGACACGTGTCACTTCCTGCACTATGTCACTTCCTGTTGGGCCCTTCACGTGATCAACCAATTGACGGACCTGAATTATTTTAGCTGTGCATTTATTTGGAATTGATTTGGAATAAATGTGAAATTTAAACGTGTGTGTGTGTGTGTGTGTGTGTGTGTGTGTGTGTGTGTGTGTGTGTGTGTGTGTGTGTGTGTGTGTGTGTGTGTGTGTGTGTGTGTGTGTGTGTGTGTGTGTGTGTGTGTGTGTGTGTGTGTGTGTGTGTGAGTGATGAATTCAGTTTGGCGTTCAATATTCCCCCTTTTTTTGCTTCCTAATCTCAATAGCTCATTGAGAGCTGGTTTCTTTCAGATTGGTCCTGTTTATATAATGGAAAATGTTTCCCACATATTTCCCAGAGTGCCACACCTTGTCCTTGATATGAGGAAAAACGCGTTGAATATCGACATCAGCGATCTAAAAGTGTGAAATATTGTCCAATGTCCAGTCTTTACACCAAGACTAATCTGAACCAAATCTATTTCAACCAGCTATTCAGTTTTGAAGAGAATATCGTCCAACTAACATCACTGTGGTACACTTTCAATTTAGCAATTTTCATTACCCTTTTTAATTAGGCTTATATAGTTATAGGAACGAGCAAATAATAAAGAATAAAGCTGTTGAGAACTCTTCTATTAAACCTTCATTACCCTTTATAATTAGGCTTATATAGTTATAGGAACCAAGGAATAATAAAGAATAAAGCTGTTGAGAACTCTTCTATTAACCCTTCATTACCCTTTATAATTAGGCTTATATAGTTATAGGAACCAAGGAATAATAAAGAATAAAGCTGTTGAGAACTATATAGATATATAGCTATATCTCAATAAATGTAAAAATGCAATAAGAAAACAACGAATGCCAATAGGTCGAGGTTGGGTGATTGACCGAATCCTGGACCAATCGTTTCATTACATCGCATCAGCTGGCTCCACCAATGAGATGTTCGTGTTCCGGTGGTTTGTGTTTACGTCCCGCCTGCACATCTGACAGCAGGGAGGTTTGCTGTCCGCCGTCTTACCGCGCCGTTATTGGAATTCAATGAAAGAATCAACTTAAATGTGTTTATTCACCTAACGATGAGAGGTAGTGTAACGCTGGCACTGCTGTGCGTCGCTCTGACGACGTGCGAGAAGCGGGATGTGCTCGAGCTCGGAGACGCAGACTTTGACTACCTGGCGGCGGAGCACGAGACCATGCTGGTGATGTTCTACGCTCCATGGTAACCAGCTCGAGCTCTACGGTTAGAATATGATGTCGATATTATAACCTTTAAAATAACTAACGTTAACACTTATGTATCTATTTAATAAGACGATATTATACCGTTTAATAGAAATATTGGGATATCTTACCTTTATTTTATGTGACTAATATGATAGTATATCGTTATTTTGTCTTTCAAGTGGTTATATTAAGGTCTAAACGACGAGGAAATAGATTTGCTAGTTTAATTAATGATAATACATTAACGCTTATTTATCCGGCTGTCAGGGTTAATAAATCCTTATTTTTAGTCATCGTTCTTACTATACCTCTCTATAGCTCTGAGTCTGTACCTTTCTCTATAGCTCTGAGTCTGTACCTTTCTCTATAGCTATGAGTCTGTACCTTTCTCTATACCTATGAGTCTGTACCTCTCTATAGCTATGAGTCTGTACCTTTCTCTATAGCTATGAGTCTGTACCTCTCTCTATAGCTATGAGTCTGTACCTTTCTCTATAGCTATGAGTCTGTACCTTTCTCTATAGCTATGAGTCTGTACCTCTCTATAGCTATGAGTCTGTACCTTTCTCTATAGCTATGAGTCTGTACCTCTCTCTATAGCTATGAGTCTGTACCTTTCTCTATAGCTATGAGTCTGTACCTTTCTCTAGAGCTATGAGTCTGTACCTTTCTCTAGAGCTATGAGTCTGTACCTTTCTCTAGAGCTATGAGTCTGTACCTTTCTCTAGAGCTATGAGTCTGTACCTTTCTCTAGGGCTATGAGTCTGTACCTTTCTCTAGAGCTATGAGTCTGTACCTCTCTCTCCTCAGGTGTGGTCACTGTAAGAAGTTGGCTCCAGACTTTGCCAAGGCAGCTTCCCGGTTGAAAGGGTCCATCCAGCTGGCTAAGGTCAAACACCAACTCTAATGCTGATTTTACAGTTCTACGTAAAGCATGTTTGCAGTGATCCACGCTG
This sequence comes from Lota lota, assembly GCA_026745465.1. Classification (NCBI taxonomy): domain Eukaryota; kingdom Metazoa; phylum Chordata; class Actinopteri; order Gadiformes; family Lotidae; genus Lota; species Lota lota. The sequence continues at coordinate 712,575 of JACYXH010000453.1, forward strand.
ACGCAGAGACGTGACGTGCGTTTCAACTTGACGTGATGTGAGCGTGAACACAAGGGAGCAGTCTAGTGCCACCCACCCCAAATGTACATGAAGCGAAGAGTAAATCCTCAAACGCAATCACAAGACAGAGTCTGCTCCATTAAAGATATGTTGAAAGAGCAATAAATCCAGCAGTTGGTTTATTGCAACCCAACTGAAAATAGTGTTTTGATTTGGCCACGTGCAGTAATTTGTATTGTTGTCTTGCTGTTTGAAAACTAAACGAAACACTACGCTCGTTCTGGATCTACCAATCAGTGATACATTGACACAAAGCTCTGCAAAAGGGCCGACATGTTGCGAACCTCTTGGAGGACTGCACGTCTTATCATAAGATCATCGATCAGCAAAAAGAACAGTGATTTGGTCTTAGCCCTAACAATTAACCGTCAGGCTGTTAACCGACAATATATGTTGGTACTGCCAACCCAGACACATGTTATTATGCTACAGGTCGACTGTACTGCCAACCCAGACACATGTTATTATGCTACAGGTCGACTAATGCTAACCCAGACACATGTTATTATGCTACAGGTCGACTGTACTGCCAACCCAGACACATGTTATTATGCTACAGGTAGACTAATGCTAACCCAGACACATGTTATTATGCTACAGGTCGACTGTACTGCTAACCCAGACACATGTTATTATGCTACAGGTAGACTAATGCTAACCCAGACACATGTTATTATGCTACAGGTAGACTAATGCTAACCCAGACACATGTTATTATGCTACAGGTAGACTAATGCTAACCCAGACACATGTTATTATGCTACAGGTCGACTGTACTGCTAACCCAGACACATGTTATTATGCTACAGGTAGACTAATGCTAACCCAGACACATGTTATTATGCTACAGGTAGACTAATGCTAACCCAGACACATGTTATTATGCTACAGGTAGACTAATGCTAACCCAGACACATGTTATTATGCTACAGGTCGACTAATGCTAACCCAGACACATGTTATTATGCTACAGGTCGACTGTACTGCCAACCCAGACACATGTTATTATGCTACAGGTCGACTGTACTGCCAACCCAGACACATGTTATTATGCTACAGGTCGACTGTACTGCCAACCCAGACATATGTTATTATGCTACAGGTAGACTAATGCTAACCCAGACACATGTTATTATGCTACAGGTAGACTAATGCCAACCCAGACACATGTTATTATGCTACAGGTAGACTAATGCTAACCCAGACACATGTCATTATGCTACAGGTCGACTGTACTGCCAACCCAGACACATGTTATTATGCTACAGGTCGACTGTACTGCCAACCCAGACACATGTTATTATGCTACAGGTAGACTAATGCTAACCCAGACACATGTTATTATGCTACAGGTCGACTGTACTGCCAACCCAGACACATGTTATTATGCTACAGGTAGACTAATGCTAACCCAGACACATGTTATTATGCTACAGGTAGACTAATGCTAACCCAGACACATGTTATTATGCTACAGGTCGACTGTACTGCTAACCCAGACACATGTTATTATGCTACAGGTAGACTAATGCTAACCCAGACACATGTTATTATGCTACAGGTAGACTAATGCTAACCCAGACACATGTTATTATGCTACAGGTCGACTGTACTGCCAACCCAGACACATGTAGGGGTTTCGGGGCGTCTGCGTACCCCCTGCTCAAGGTGTTCAGGAATGGTGTTGACGCGGGGAGCTACGATGGCCCGCGCACCACAGGTACGGCTTAGTCCTAGGGTTAGGGTTAGCCTGTTATATAAGGGTTAGTCCTAGGGTTAGGGTTAGCCTGTTATATAAGGGTTAGTCCTAGGGTTAGGGTTAGGGTTAGCCCTATAACCCTTATAACCTTATACCCTAACCTATATATATATATATAAATATAGTCATGGTTATATTATGATAGGGTTAGCCCTATAACCCTTATAACCTTATACCCTAACCTATATATGTATAAATATAGTCATGGTTATATTATGATAGGGTTAGCCCTATAACCCTTATAACCTTATACCCTAACCTATATATGTATATAAATATAGTCCTAGTTATATTATGATAGGGTTAGCCCTATAACCCTTATAACCTTATACCCTAACCTATATATATATAAATATAGTCATGGTTATATTATGATAGGGTTAGCCCTATAACCCTTATAACCTTATACCCTAACCTATATATGTATATAAATATAGTCCTAGTTATATTATGATAGGGTTAGCCCTATAACCCTTATAACCTTATACCCTAACCTATATATATATATAAATATAGTCATGGTTATATTATGATAGGGTTAGCCCTATAACCCTTATAACCTTATACCCTAACCTATATATGTATATAAATATAGTCCTAGTTATATTATGATAGGGTTAGCCCTATAACCCTTATAACCTTATACCCTAACCTATATATGTATATAAATATAGTCGTGGTTATATTATGATAGGGTTAGCCCTATAACCCTTATAACCTTATACCCTAACCTATATATATATATAAATATAGTCATGGTTATATTATGATAGGGTTAGCCCTATAACCCTTATAACCTTATACCCTAACCTATATATGTATATAAATATAGTCCTAGTTATATTATGATAGGGTTAGCCCTATAACCCTTATAACCTTATACCCTAACCTATATATATATATAAATATAGTCATGGTTATATTATGATAGGGTTAGCCCTATAACCCTTATAACCTTATACCCTAACCTATATATGTATATAAATATAGTCCTAGTTATATTATGATAGGGTTAGCCCTATAACCCTTATAACCTTATACCCTAACCTATATATATATATAAATATAGTCATGGTTATATTATGATAGGGTTAGCCCTATAACCCTTATAACCTTATACCCTAACCTATATATGTATAAATATAGTCATGGTTATATTATGATAGGGTTAGCCCTATAACCCTTATAACCTTATACCCTAACCTATATATGTATATAAATATAGTCCTGGTTATATTATGATAGGGTTAGCCCTATAACCCTTATAACCTTATACCCTAACCTATATATATATATAAATATAGTCCTAGTTATATTATGATAGGGTTAGCCCTATAACCCTTATAACCTTATACCCTAACCTATATATGTATATAAATATAGTCCTAGTTATATTATGATAGGGTTAGCCCTATAACCCTTATAACCTTATACCCTAACCTATATATGTATGTAAATATAGTCCTGGTTATATTATGATAGGGTTAGCCCTATAACCCTTATAACCTTATACCCTAACCTATATATGTATATAAATATAGTCGTGGTTATATTATGATAGGGTTAGCCCTATAACCCTTATAACCTTATACCCTAACCTATATATGTATATAAATATAGTCGTGGTTATATTATGATAGGGTTAGCCCTATAACCCTTATAACCTTATACCCTAACCTATATATGTATATAAATATAGTCGTGGTTATATTATGATAGGGTTAGCCCTATAACCCTTATAACCTTATACCCTAACCTATATATGTATATAAATATAGTCGTGGTTATATTATGATAGGGTTAGCCCTATAACCCTTATAACCTTATACCCTAACCTATATATATATATAAATATAGTCATGGTTATATTATGATAGGGTTAGCCCTATAACCCTTATAACCTTATACCCTAACCTATATATATATATAAATATAGTCATGGTTATATTATGATAGGGTTAGCCCTATAACCCTTATAACCTTATACCCTAACCTATATATATATGTAAATATAGTCATGGTTATATTATGATAGGGTTAGCCCTATAACCCTTATAACCTTATACCCTAACCTATATATGTATGTAAATATAGTCATGGTTATATTATGATAGGGTTAGCCCTATAACCCTTATAACCTTATACCCTAACCTATATATGTATATAAATATAGTCATGGTTATATTATGATAGGGTTAGCCCTATAACCCTTATAACCTTATACCCTAACCTATATATATATATATAAATATAGTCATGGTTATATTATGATAGGGTTAGCCCTATAACCCTTATAACCTTATACCCTAACCTATATATATATATAAATATAGTCATGGTTATATTATGATAGGGTTAGCCCTATAACCCTTATAACCTTATACCCTAACCTATATATATATATATAAATATAGTCATAGTTATATTATGATAGGGTTAGCCCTATAACCCTTATAACCTTATACCCTAACCTATATATATATATATAAATATAGTCATGGTTATATTATGATAGGGTTAGCCCTATAACCCTTATAACCTTATACCCTAACCTATATATATATATAAATATAGTCATGGTTATATTATGATAGGGTTAGCCCTATAACCCTTATAACCTTATACCCTAACCTATATATATATATAAATATAGTCATGGTTATATTATGATAGGGTTAGCCCTATAACCCTTATAACCTTATACCCTAACCTATATATATATATAAATATAGTCATGGTTATATTATGATAGGGTTAGCCCTATAACCCTTATAACCTTATACCCTAACCTATATATATATATAAATATAGTCATAGTTATATTATGATAGGGTTAGCCCTATAACCTTATACCCTAGCCCTTTATAAAAGTAAAAAAGGGGTAAAGGTACTTTTATTGTCACATACACATACGTATAGTGAACATTTTCCTCGGCATTTAACCCATCCCTCAAGGGAGCAGTGGGCAGCCAATCACAGCGCCCGGGGAGCGGTTGGGGTTAAGTGTCTTGCTCAAGGACACCTCGACATAGTAAGGGTTGAAGTCAGGGCTCGAACTAGCAACCTTCCGATTTTTGCCAGCCGATTGCCAGTCCACCCGCTTTAACTCCTGAGCTAATGTCCCACCCATATAGCTATATGTTGACCTGTACAGGGTATATTTTATAGCTATGTTGACCTGTACAGGGTATATTTTATAGCTATATGTTGACCTGTACAGGGTATATTTTATAGCTATATGTTGACCTGTACAGGGTATATTTTATAGCTATATGTTGACCTGTACAGGGTATATTTTATAGCTATGTTGACCTGTACAGGGTATATTTTATAGCTATATGTTGACCTGTACAGGGTATATTTTATAGCTATATGTTGACCTGTACAGGGTATATTTTATAGCTATACGTTGACCTGTACAGGGTATATTTTATAGCTATATGTTGACCTGTACAGGGTATATTTTATAGCTATATGTTGACCTGTACAGGGTATATTTTATAGCTATGTTGACCTGTACAGGGTATATTTTATAGCTATGTTGACCTGTACAGGGTATATTTTATAGCTATGTTGACCTGTACAGGGTATATTTTATAGCTATGTTGACCTGTACAGGGTATATTTTATAGCTATATGTTGACCTGTACAGGGTATATTTTATAGCTATATGTTGACCTGTACATGATATATTTTATAGCTATACGTTGACCTGTACAGGGTATATTTTATAGCTATGTTGACCTGTACAGGGTATATTTTATAGCTATGTTGACCTGTACAGGGTATATTTTATAGCTATATGTTGACCTGTACAGGGTATATTTTATAGCTATATGTTGACCTGTACAGGGTATATTTTATAGCTATATGTTGACCTGTACAGGGTATATTTTATAGCTATATGTTGACCTGTACAGGGTATATTTTATAGCTATATGTTGACCTGTACAGGGTATATTTTATAGCTATGTTGACCTGTACAGGGTATATTTTATAGCTATGTTGACCTGTACAGGGTATATTTTATAGCTATGTTGACCTGTACAGGGTATATTTTATAGCTATGTTGACCTGTACAGGGTATATTTTATAGCTATGTTGACCTGTACAGGGTATATTTTATAGCTATGTTGACCTGTACAGGGTATATTTTATAGCTATATGTTGACCTGTACAGGGTATATTTTATAGCTATATGTTGACCTGTACAGGGTATATTTTATAGCTATATGTTGACCTGTACAGGGTATATTTTATAGCTATATGTTGACCTGTACAGGGTATATTTTATAGCTATATGTTGACCTGTACAGGGTATATTTTATAGCTATGTTGACCTGTACAGGGTATATTTTATAGCTATGTTGACCTGTACAGGGTATATTTTATAGCTATGTTGACCTGTACAGGGTATATTTTATAGCTATGTTGACCTGTACAGGGTATATTTTATAGCTATGTTGACCTGTACAGGGTATATTTTATAGCTATATGTTGACCTGTACAGGGTATATTTTATAGCTATATGTTGACCTGTACATGATATATTTTATAGCTATATGTTGACCTGTACAGGGTATATTTTATAGCTATATGTTGACCTGTACAGGGTATATTTTATAGCTATATGTTGACCTGTACATGGTATATTTTATAGCTATATGTTGACCTGTACATGGTATATTTTATAGCTATATGTTGACCTGTACATGATATATTTTATAGCTATATGTTGACCTGTACAGGGTATATTTTATAGCTATATGTTGACCTGTACAGGGTATATTTTATAGCTATATGTTGACCTGTACAGGGTATATTTTATAGCTATATGTTGACCTGTACAGGGTATATTTTATAGCTATATGTTGACCTGTACAGGGTATATTTTATAGCTATATGTTGACCTGTACAGGGTATATTTTATAGCTATATGTTGACCTGTACAGGGTATATTTTATAGCTATGTTGACCTGTACAGGGTATATTTTATAGCTATGTTGACCTGTACAGGGTATATTTTATAGCTATGTTGACCTGTACAGGGTATATTTTATAGCTATGTTGACCTGTACAGGGTATATTTTATAGCTATGTTGACCTGTACAGGGTATATTTTATAGCTATATGTTGACCTGTACAGGGTATATTTTATAGCTATATGTTGACCTGTACATGATATATTTTATAGCTATATGTTGACCTGTACAGGGTATATTTTATAGCTATATGTTGACCTGTACAGGGTATATTTTATAGCTATATGTTGACCTGTACATGGTATATTTTATAGCTATATGTTGACCTGTACATGGTATATTTTATAGCTATATGTTGACCTGTACATGATATATTTTATAGCTATATGTTGACCTGTACAGGGTATATTTTATAGCTATATGTTGACCTGTACAGGGTATATTTTATAGCTATATGTTGACCTGTACAGGGTATATTTTATAGCTATATGTTGACCTGTACAGGGTATATTTTATAGCTATATGTTGACCTGTACAGGGTATATTTTATAGCTATATGTTGACCTGTACAGGGTATATTTTATAGCTATGTTGACCTGTACAGGGTATATTTTATAGCTATATGTTGACCTGTACAGGGTATATTTTATAGCTATATGTTGACCTGTACAGGGTATATTTTATAGCTATATGTTGACCTGTACAGGGTATATTTTATAGCTATATGTTGACCTGTACAGGGTATATTTTATAGCTATATGTTGACCTGTACAGGGTATATTTTATAGCTATGTTGACCTGTACAGGGTATATTTTATAGCTATATGTTGACCTGTACAGGGTATATTTTATAGCTATATGTTGACCTGTACAGGGTATATTTTATAGCTATACGTTGACCTGTACAGGGTATATTTTATAGCTATATGTTGACCTGTACAGGGTATATTTTATAGCTATGTTGACCTGTACAGGGTATATTTTATAGCTATGTTGACCTGTACAGGGTATATTTTATAGCTATATGTTGACCTGTACAGGGTATATTTTATAGCTATATGTTGACCTGTACAGGGTATATTTTATAGCTATGTAGGCTAGATAACCCTTTATCATGTGTCTCCATCCCCTGACTGTGTGCACACACATATTCACACTCGTCTGGTGTATGCCATCTTATATATTACCGCGCTGTGCATGGAAATGAGCTAACTGCTAACCCTAACCTTAACCCTAACCCAACTGTGTAGAGGGTATGGTCCACTACATGAAGAAGCTAACTGCTAACCCTAACCTTAACCCTAACCCAACTGTGTAGAGGGTATGGTCCACTACATGAAGAAGCTAACTGCTAACCCTAACCTTAACCCTAACCCAACTGTGTAGAGGGTATGGTCCACTACATGAAGAAGCTAACTGCTAACCCTAACCTTAACCCTAACCCAACTGTGTAGAGGGTATGGTCCACTACATGAAGAAGCTAACTGCTAACCCTAACCCAACTGTGTAGAGGGTATGGTCCACTACATGAAGAAGCTAACTGCTAACCCTAACCCAACTGTGTAGAGGGTATGGTCCACTACATGAGGAAGCTAACTGCTAACCCTAACCCAACTGTGTAGAGGGTATGGTCCACTACATGAGGAAGCGGGCAGGACCTGACTCTGTCCTTCTAAGAACTGAGGAAGACCTCCAAGCCTTCGTCAATAACTATGATCCCAGCATTGTAGGTAAGATATGACTTTGTTGTTCTATTCTTACCCTAACTGATGACTCTAATGGTATGAAGGGTTCCGGTATTAGCAGCTATTTCTCTGTTTGAACAAGGGCAAAATATATCCCAAAGTTCTACCTACTAATGGTAACGGGTTGGTCATTTAGTAAACAGGAGTAGATACCAGTTACAATGTTTGTTGTTATTTTCATTTTCTGGCGATCCCTCAGCCAAAATAGTGTTCTGTTGTGTTCCATTTAGTTCTATTGTATTGTAAAGGGTTCTGTTGTGTTCTATTGTATTGTAAAGGGTTCTGTTGTGTTCTATTGTGTTCTAAATGGTTCTGTTGTGTTCTATTGTGTCCTGAAGGGTTCTGTTGTGTTCTATTGTGTCCTAAAGGGTTCTGTTGTGTTCTATTGTGTCCTAAAGGGTTCTGTTGTGTTCTATTGTGTTCTAAATGGTTCTGTTGTGTTCTATTGTGTCCTGAAGGGTTCTGTTGTGTTCTATTGTGTCCTGAAGGGTTCTGTTGTGTTCTATTGTGTCCTAAAGGGTTCTGTTGTGTTCTATTGTGTCCTGAAGGGTTCTGTGGTGTTCTATTGTGTCCTGAAGGGTTCTGTTGTGTTCTATTGTGTTCTAAATGGTTCTGTTGTGTTCTATTGTGTCCTAAAGGGTTCTTCCCGCCAGACTCTGCTGGGCTGCCGGAGTTCCTGAAGGCAGCGGCTCTGCTCAGAGAACAGTTCCGCTTCGCTCACAGCGTAGACCCGGACCTGGGGCGACCTTACAGTCTCCAGCAGCAGTATGTTGAACCTGGACTAGCCGGTCAGGTTCCAGTAGTCTAGTGCTAGACCCAGGGGGACCTGGACTACCCGGTCAGGTTCCAGTAGTCTAGTGCTAGACCCAGGGGGACCTGGACTACCCGGTCAGGTTCCAGTAGTCTAGTGCTAGACCCAGGGGGACCTGGACTAGCCGGTCAGGTTCCAGTAGTCTAGGTAGTCCAGTAGTCTAGTGCTAGACCCAGGGGGACCTGGACTACCCGGTCAGGTTCCAGTAGTCTAGTGCTAGACCCAGGGGGACCTGGACTACCCGGTCAGGTTCCAGTAGTCTAGTGCTAGACCCAGGGGGACCTGGACTACCCGGTCAGGTTCCAGTAGTCTAGTGCTAGACCCAGGGGGACCTGGACTACCCGGTCAGGTTCCAGTAGTCTAGTGCTAGACCCAGGGGGACCTGGACTACCCGGTCAGGTTCCAGTAGTCTAGTGCTAGACCCAGGGGGACCTGGACTAGCCGGTCAGGTTCCAGTAGTCTAGGTAGTCCAGTAGTCTAGTGCTAGACCCAGGGGGACCTGGACTACCCGGTCAGGTTCCAGTAGTCTAGGTAGTCCAGTAGTCCAGTGCTAGACCCAGGGGGACCTT